>JASDQU011177697.1:782-26366 GCA_032191745.1 Picea mariana
GACTTCCGCTAAATCTGAAGCTTGGTGCATTGCTTGCCTTGCTGAAGAAGTCGTCATGCTTAGCTTGTTGAAGGCTATTATGAACCTATTGTTGGAGGGGTTGGATCCGTTCAACCAATCTAACTGCATGATATACCTGAGTGTGGGAGGAATCTGTCAATGAAGATGCAACATGAAGAGTATGAAGGGTTCTGTTATAAACTTGCTTGACTGGGCAGTGTGGATGTAACACCCCAAGGCCGAGCCCATGCTGAATCGTAATTATGCTTATAGGCTGGTGAGCCAGATGTTAAGGCCAATGAGCTTGATTTCGTATATGTAAATACACGCATATCATTAATAAAATTACATTGCTGCGTGCAAACCTTCCACGAAGAAAGAGTTATGGGGGACTAAGATCCACTAGGTGGGGAAGGGGCTAAGTGTCTAGAGTAGGGGCTAAGCTAGAGGGCTTACCTCTAAAGGAATACTATTATATTATTATTTCCTAAAAACTAAGGTTTGATATAACCATGTTTTCCTAAGTTCCTGGGGGAAAGGGGGACAAGTGTTAAGTGGAGCTCATGCAACTTCAGGGAGGCATGTGTTAACCTGGGTGCATGCAGTTTTAAGTGGGAAAAGTCATCTCATTGGGGGGAACTCACTGACGGGTCTCACGATTCTCACAACTTTCACAGATCCTTCACCATTACGTCTGTACTCTCATGAGGTTAGGTACCCTGGAAGAGAGCCACACTCCCCACTGATGCACGTGTGATTGTAACCTGCAGTTATTGGACGTCACCCTGTGCGTTTTCCCTGTGAAGCTGATGCATTTGTATTTGCCTGAGTCGTGTTGTGTCTTAGTGTTTGGATGTTGCCACTTTCGATGTCCATACCCATTTTCTGTTGCTTCTGTCACCCGTGTGTTAGCTGAATGATGTTGATGTATTGTTTAGGATCTGAATTGAAGAAGCAGGTTGTCAGGCCTGTGAGCAACTCTCCCAGGTGAGAGAGTTTGTTGGGAAGTGAGTTCTCTTGGAAGGGAGTCTCATAGCAGCTAAAGTACTCTGAGACTTCTGGTCCAACCTATTGTTGAAGCCCAAGGTAAGGGAGGTGTAGTAGTCGATGGACTTGTATTAGTGAAGGTGTACCCTCCTGGCATGGAGCAGGCGTGTGCGGAATGAGGTTCTGTGGGTTGTGGGCGTAAGTGGTTCCTGGGATAAAAGATCCTTCATGTTGTTCTGTGCAACTTCCTTGTTGTTCTTGCCAAGCCTAGAATTCCCTTTCCCGGTGGAGTTTAGTCCCATCTCGGGGGTGACCCACTACTAAGCGTGATGAATAGCATGGACTGAGGCTGGGAGGTTCGTGGAAGTTCTACACGCAGTTAGTGGTCATCTATTAAAAGATAAGTACCAATTCTTTGTTCATTGTATGTTGTGTATTTTTATTTTCATTATAATCAATGAGTAATGCCTGTATATATATGTTGCATGTATGTGTTAATGTTGCTTCCACATGAACATGTGTATGAGTAGAGTATTGACGTCTATTTAATTGCATTATGTATATATATTTCTGAATACCTGATGTTATCTCTATCTTCTGGTTAAGTTTTACATGTGATTATCTCTGCAAAGATACTCGATGGCATGGCTTGGCTTGTTGTTTATGGTCGAGAATGTCACAGGAATGGTATCAGAGCAGTAAATGAAAAGTTAACGTTGCTTGGGTAGCGTTACCTGGCAGGGGTTGATGGTCGAGGACATTAAAAATTGGTATCAGAGCCATGGTTTCGACACTAAGTTTGGATGGGCCATGTTAGTGGTTAACGAGACAAAGATTTTAGAGTGAATTGTTGTCAAAAGGGACGAAATTCGAGGTTCAGAGCATCCCTGGGTGCAAGGAGTGCGTCAACAGAGTCTTTGACTAAAAAAGTTGGGGAGAAATTAGCTTGAGTTTTCTCGTGAAGGGACGCGAAGATCTGTTGCAAGGAGTGCACAGATCTGAAAGTTGATTGAGTGTCGAAGCAACCCTCTAAGGAGAAAGGGGTTCGAGAAACAAAGCTCGGGAGAGATAACGGGAAGAAATATTCAAAGGGGGAGAAACTCTCAAGGTTTAACAAGTTAACAGATAGGATTTCTTCAGGAGGAAACGGAGTCACTCTAGACCGTCAGATATAGAAAAGTTGCGAGGTGGTTAGTCGTGAGTTTCTTTGGAAATCAACGGAGTAATAGAGTCTATATGTGTCGGTGATCTGAGAGAGAGGATACGTGGTGGAAATCCATGGACTTCGGGTGAAATCACTTTGGGAGAAATGAGTGTGGAGAGGTTGAAACTCCCAAAGCCCGAAGAGCCGAAGTGAATTGTAGTTGTCGATCTGTGGGAGACACACATCGACAAATCATCGACTTCGGGTGAAATCACTTCGGGAGAAAACGAGTGTGGAGAGGTTGAAACTCCCGAAGCCCAAAGAGCCGAAGTGAATTGCTTCCGTCTTTCTATGGGAGACAATCGTCGACTTCAAGTGAAATCACTTTGGGAGAAAACGAGTGTGGAGAGGTTGAAACTCCCAAATCCCAAAGAGCTGAAGTAATTTATAGTCATCGATCGACAGAAGACACATGTCATCAAATCACGTACTTTGGAAGCGGGGAGAAAGCAACGCAGAGCACCACATGGCAGGACACACGAGGCCGACACGTGGTCCAATCAGGTGGGTGACACAAGGTAGTTAAACTTGGCGAAGAAGTTAGTTGGATTGGGCCCGCATTAACTTTGATCACGATCTATCAAGATCGATGGTCGGGAGGCATTACAGAGATCGAAGTTGCGCGACAGATAATTCTATAAGGCGGTCCCTCAATCCAAACCATGGTTTCCCAGAAGGGGTACATGTCAACATGGGGAAAATTGTGGAACAATTAGCCGGTTACTCCAAAACTGCCAAGCCCTTCCCCCGCAATTTGAAAAGTACTAAAGTTGATGTGATGTTTTCGACATTTATTAGTTCAAGCACGGAAACCATGGGCCCTAGTGGACACATGGCACCATATGGTGAAGTTTGGAGACTTGACACTCTAGAAGAAGTGGTGCATGAAGGAATGTGGACCGTAGATCCACCGTTCTTCGTGCATTCTACAGTTCATTGTTATGTGATGTGGTGACGCACGGAAAAGGGGAACCTCCGAAGCTCTGGAGCCTGAAGTTTCAACACTTCGGATAAGCGCCCAAATCATTAACACTTGGTCCCATCCGTGGTCACAGGAGAATCAAGGACTGAGGAAGAATGGGCTAGCGTCGAATAATGAATTGTTGCATAATAGAATGAGGCTTGGAAATAGAATCGTGGGGACTCTTGATCGACACAGACCCACTGAAAATGGAGTCTGATATTCTTTCTATTGAATCAGATTTTCTAAGTCCTATGGAAAATTATTAAAAGATTTTGCAGAGTTAACAATTGACGAAACTGAACTGAATTGTTGCATACTGCAGAGGAATGAAGGAGACATGGGATGCTTACAGTTCAAAGAATGAAGCAAGAGGAATGGATGTCCATTTGGGAGTTGAAGGAACAAACTCCAATGGGCATGGAGAAGAGATAGATAAAGAAGGAAACATGATGAAAATCATTGAAAATTTGCAGAAAGATGTCCAGACTCACCGAGAAGATAACAAAAAGATCATAAAATTAAGGGAGAAATAGGGAGAATTCAACATAAAGCTGATGTGGAGCCTGGAAAGAATCGAAAAGAAGTTGGATAAGGAGAGTGGCTCAAGAAAAACAGGGAGTCGGGGGACCCCTGAGAAGAAAGGAAGATCAAGGAGCGTTAGCAGGAATCACTGTCACTCCCTGAAACATTCCAATAAGAGAGCACACAGAAGTTCAAGTCCATCTCCTACCAGAAAGCATAGGAAATCGGAAGTGGATGAACTAAAGGGTGAAATGAATAAAATCAAGCCTCCTACTTTTGACGGAGAACACAAGAAAGATGAAGATGTTAAGACATGGCTACTGGGCATGAGGAAATATTTTCAACTGCAGAACTATTCTTCTCATGCAAAGGGAATAATTTCCATTTACCAACTTAAAGGAAAGGCATCCATATGGTGGGATCAACTTGTGCAAGTAAAACACGTCAGAGAGAGAATGTTACATGGAGGGAATTCAAGAGACATTTTGAAAAGAAGTACTTAACTAAGAGGTATTATGACAAGAAAATGAAAGAGTTCTTTGAACTCATGCTGGGAAGTATGTCCATTAATGAGTTTGAAAGAAGATTCTTGGAGTTGTTGAAATATGTCCCCTTCATCAAGGACGAGACAATTAAGATTCAAAGGTATCTAAGTGGGCTACCATCTGCCATCAGTGACAAGATCCAGTATGATGACCCGAAAACTATGGAAGAAACTATAAGGAGAGAAAAATGCAGCTTGAAGACCTTCTAAAGAAGGGGTATATCCACCCAAGTGTATCACCTTAGGGTGCCCCATTCTTGTTCGTAAATAAGAAAGATGGAACAATGAGATTGTGCATCGATTTCAGACAGTTGAACAAAGTGACTATAAAGAACAAGTATCCTTTACCAAGGATTGATGATCTCTTTGATCAATTAAATGATGCAAAGATATTTTCAAAGATAGATCTCAGGTCAGGATATCATCAGGTAAGAATTAAAGAGGAAGACATCAACAAGACCACCTTCAGAACAAGGTATGGTCATTATGAGTTCATAGTGGTTCCATTTGGGTTGTCAAATGCACCAGTTCTTTTCATGTGCTTAATGAATGGAGTTTTCAGGGATTATTTGGACAAGTTTGTCATTGTCTTCCTGGATGACATCCTTGTATATTCCAAGTCGGAAGAAGAGCATGAGCATCATTTGAGGATGGTGTTGCAAGTGCTAAGAGAACATCAGTTGTATGCCAAATTAAGCAAGTGTTTGTTCTATCAAAACATAATTCACTATTTGGGGCATATCATATCGGAAGAAGGGACATCCGTGGACCTTGAAAAGATTGAGGCCATTAAAGGGTGGAAAACACCTAAAAATGTAACAGAAGTCGGGTCCTTCATGGGTCTAGCTGGCTACTATAGAAGGTTCATAGTAGGGTTTTCGAGAATAGATCACCCCATCACTTCCTTGTAAAGTAAGGGGAAGAAATTTCAATGGACAGAAGAATGTGAAAGAAGCTTCCAACAATTGAAGCAGTTGTTAACCAGTGCTCCAATTCTGAAGATTGCAGATCCGAATGAAGGTTTCGTGGTTTGCACAGATGCATGTAAAGAAGGACTAGGAGGAGTCCTCAGCCAGAATAGGTTTGGGATATGTTTTGAGTCCAGAAAGTTGAAAGAGCACGAAAGGCTCTATGCCACTCATGATTTGGAGTTGGCAACCATTATACACGCTCTAAATAAATGGACACATTACCTCATGGGAAATAGGTTTGAGCTCAGGACAGACCATCATGGCCTGAATTATTTGTTTGATCAGCCTACATTGAATGCCAAGCAGAGAAGATGGTTGGAATTCCTCTGTGAATATGACTTTGATATCAAGCACATCAAAGGAAAGGAGAACAAAGTGGTTGATTCACTCAGCGGGAGAGTGCATGAACTGCATGCTACATCCATCCACATGTATCAGACGGATCTTCAAGGCAGAATCTTTGAGGATGCAAAAGTTGATTCACAATACATAGAGTTGGTAACAAAATTACATCAAGGTAAAATGCAACAGAAGGCCGAAGATTTCGAATTGGGAATTGATGGAATTCTCTTGTCTAAAAACATAGTTTATGTACCCAACTCTTATGAATTGAAGAGTGCGATTTTAAAATAAATGGACAATGTACCTTATGGAGGACACCCAGGATATCAGAAAACAATTTCAGCAGTCAAAAGCCAATATTATTGGCCAGGCATGAAGAAGGAAGTTGTTGAATTTATTGTCAAATGCTTGGAATATCAAAAGGTAAAGGATGAGCATAGACACCCAGTTGGTTTGCTACAAGCGTTAACCATCCCTGAGTGGAAGTGGGAAGTGGTGACAATGGATTTCATCACAGGATTTCCTAGAACAAGCAAGCAGCATGATGCACTCATGGTAGTAGTGGACAAGCTTACTAAAGCTGCCCATTTTATTCCATTGAAGACCACTCACAAGGAAACTAATGTTGTTGATATCTATATGAGGGAGGTAGCACGATTGCACGATATTCCCAAGACAATTGTGTCTGACAGAGACCCAAAGTTTACCTCAAATATTTGGAGAGGATTATTCAAGGGGTTCAGAACGAACCTAAACTTCATCACATACTATCACCCTAAGTCAGATGGACAAACATAAAGAGTAAACCAAGTGATAGAAGACATGCTAAGGATGTATGTGATGGACAAACCATCTAAATGGGAAGTTTATATACACTTGGTAGAATTTGCCTACAACAATGGGTATCAAGCATCACTGAAGATGAGCCTGTTTGAAGCACTTTATGGCAGAAAGTGCAACACACCAATAAGTTGGGACAATCTAGTTGATAGGGCAGTGGTTGGGTCAGATTTGCTCAAGGAATGGAAGAGCAAATGCCGACGATTAAACAGAATTTGAAGGCTGACCAAGACAGACATAAAAGTTATGCAGAAAAAGGAAGAAACCACAGAGAATTTAAAGTGGGTGACCATGTTTTCCTGAAGGTCAAAGCCAACAAAAGTTCTCTGAAGCTGGGAAGTTGTTCCAAGTTGGCAACCAGATTCTATGGATTGTTTAAAATCCTAGAAAGGATTGGACTAGTAGCTTATATGATTGCATTGCCTACATCCATGACTATTCATAATGTATTTCATGTATCATTTCTCAAGAAGTATATACCTGATGCTAATCATGTGATTGATTGGAATGTGATCCAGGTGGAACATGAATGCGCTTTGCAAGTGCAGCCTGTGCACATACTAGACTGGAAGAGAAAGAAACTCTGGAATCGAGTCGTAAATATTGTAAAGGTTCAGTGGACCTGGTACAGTCTTGAGGACACAACGTGGGAGCATGAAGATGCTATGTGGGTAGAGTACCCACATCTTTTTGAATATTTTGGAAATATTGTTGTTGTGTAAAGAGTTGCACTGAGGACAGTGCAAAAATAAGGGGAGGGGATTATAACATCCCAAGGCTGAGCCCCTATTGAATTGTAATTATGCTTATAGGGTTGTGAGCCAGATGCTAAGGCCAATGAGCTTGATTTTGTATATGTAAATACACACATATCATTAATAAAATTGCATTGTTGCATGTAGACCCTCCATGAAGAAATATTTATGGGGAACTAAGCTCCACTAGGTGGGGAAGGGGCTAAGTGTCTAGGAATAGGGGCTAAGCTAGAGGGCTTACCTCTAAAGGAATAATATTATATTATTATTTCCTAGAAGCTAAGGTTTGATATAACAATGTTGTCCTAAGCTCCTGGGGGAAAGGGGGACGAGTGTTAATTGGAGCTCATGTAGCTTCAAGGAGGCATGTGTCAACCTGGACGCATGCAGTTTTAAGTGGGAAAAGTCATCTCATTGGGGGGAACTCACTAGCGGGTCTCACGATTCTCATAGATCCTTCACCACTACATATGTACTCTCGCGAGGTTAGGCACCCTAGAAGAGAGCCACACTCCCCACTGATGCACACGCGATTGTAACTTGCAGTTACTGGATGTCGCCCTGTGTGTTTTCCCTACGAAGCCGACACATTTGTATTCGCCTAAGCCGTGTTGTGTCTTAGTGTTTGGTTGCTTCCACTTTCGATGTCCATACCCATTTTTTGTTGTTTCCGTCACCCGTGTGTTAGCTGAATGTTGGTTTTCTATTGCTTAGGAGCTTAATTGAAGAAGCAGGTTGTCATGCCTGTGAGAAACTCTTCCAGGTGAGAAAGTTTGCTGGGAAGTGAGTTCTCCTGGAAGGGAGTCTCGTAGAAGCTACAGTAGTCTGAGACTTCTGGTCCAGCCTGTTGTTGAAGCCCAAGGTAAGGGAGGTGTAGTAGACCATGGAATTGTATTAGTGAAGGTGTACCCTCCTAGGGTGGAGCAGGCATGTGGGGAATGAGGGTCTGTGGGTTGTGGGCGTAAGTGGCTTCTGGGATAAAAGATCCTTCATGTTGTTATGTGCAACTTCCTTGTTGTCCTTGCCAAGCCTAGAATTCCCTTGCCCGATGGAGTTTAGTCCAAGCTCGAGGGTGACCCACTACTGAGCGTGATGACCAACGTGGTCTAAGGCTGGGAGGTTCATGGAAGGTCTGCACGCAGTTAGTGGTCATCTATTAAAATATAAGTACCGATTCTATGTTCACTGTATGTTGTGTATTTAAATTTGCATTATAATCAATGAATAATGCTTGTATATATATATGTTGCATGTATGTGTTGATGTTTCTTCCACATGAACATGTGTATGAGTCGAGTATTGATGTTTGTTTAATTTCATTAGATATATATATATATTTATATGTCTGAATACCCGATGTTATCTCTATCTTTCGATTAAGTTTTACATGTGATTATCTCCGCAAAGTTACTTGGTGGCATGACCTGGCCTATTGTTTATGGTCAAGAATGTCACAAGAATGGTATCAGAGAAGTAAATGAAAAGTTAAGTTTGCTTGGGTAGTGTTACTTGGCAAGGGTTGATGTACGGGGATGTTGTAGTGGAGGCACCACCGTAGGTGCAACAAGAACATCTTGGTACTCTTGTACAATCTTGTTGATCTACTTCTGTTGGATAGAAAGGTCTTGGGTTGAGGCTGCAATGGTTGCAGTGTCCTTCTATTCACCTTCTGATTGGATTGTGAAGAGGCTAAACTTTGTAGTATGAGAGATTACTTTGAGGCATTGTTTCAGTGGGACAATAGTCGAAACTACCTCTGGTATTTGGTATAGATGACCCCCCAGAGTAACAACGACACTACAGGGTTGAGAGACATAAATGACATGACGCCTCCACATATATGTTTGGCCTAATAGAACATCACATACTTCCAGTGGGGAAACATCACACAATACCTCGTCCTTGAAGGGCTTGATGTCGTAGGACATGTGACATTGATGGATGACACGAAGATCTTGACCCTGGCGAAGCCACCCGATGTTGTATGGTTGCGGGTGTGGTGTTGTTGGAAAATCCAACTACTTGACAACCTCTACTGAGATGATGTTCTTTTGGCTTCCGCTATCAAAAATAAAATGTAGTGGGGTCTCCTTCACCCACATTTGTGAATGGAAGAGTCTCTCCCCTCCTTGGGATCCTCTTCTGGTTGGATTGTTGCAGTTGTGATAGTAGCAGTGGGTTCTGCATCAATGATCTATCTCCTTTTATTATTTTTTGAATCAGGGTCCAAGTCGAGGTTCGACTCTTTGTCTTTGATCTCAACCACCAATGACTGTATTGAGCAACATTCATCAGTGTTGTGCCAAGGGTTGTTGTGGAACTGACACCACTTTTCGATGTCTTTCTTATACTTCATGTTACCCTTAATTTCTGGCATATGGGACTAGCTCTCTTGAGGTTGGCCTTCCTTGCTATGTCTATGCTTCTCCCACTTACTTTGTTTCTTGAATTTATGCTCAATTTTGACTACATATCGATAAGCAACTCCCAGGGAGGAAATGTCCAAGAAATCCATTTATGTTTGGATGTACCTTTGTAGACCACTGCGGTACTTAAAAACCAGGTGTCGCTCGGAGTCTTTGATACCCATATTTGAGCGCAAGGTATGAAATATGTTGGCGTACTCCGACACTGTCTAGTCTCTTTTCTAATGCTTTGAGTTGTCCATCTCATGTATTGTTCATCATAGTTTTTGACAGGGTAGAACTCCACCTTTAGGGCATCTACAAAGGCCACCCAAGTGGGTTCTCTCCCAAATAGTGTTGATTCATCTGTGGTGTACCTCTCCCAGTAACCTTCCCACCAAGCTCTAACATGAGGAAGGGATTTAAGGAGCGCGAAGGTGATCTTTTCATTGTCAATTTTTTTTTGGATAGAGTAATAACCTTCTAGCAGATTCAATCATTTTTTCTAGAGCATCTTCATCTATCTGGCCTTCAAATAAGGGGATATCAAAATTGACTTTACTTGAAGGGTGTCGCACTTGTGAAATGGTTTCTTGTTGAATATGCCTCGGTTGCCGCCATCGGTAGTCTTCGAAGGATCTGAAAGAAGTTGTCTATCATCTCATTCCTTTGTCACACGAGGGCTTCCTCGAGCAACGTCTTGAAAGGATCTCATGCTCTGTCATCTCTCTTTTCTTCCGCCATGGGAGGTCGCTTGGGCTAGCGAAAGTGGTTTTCCTCAAGAGAAACTAGCTCGAGACCCACATCTCTATACCATGACCTTGTCGGGGACCTGCTCTCAGAAATGACAAGGAGCAGACTGCTTTGGTACCATTGCTCTGGATTATTTTGAGAACAACATGAAGGCGGAAATATAACTGAGATATAACGATGAAATACACAAAAATATAGAAGAGAACACAAAAATATGATGAAACCCAACTTCTATTTCTGAATAAAATAGAAAAACATTATAGAACACAAACTGGAAAAATGGGGTAGCTTATCTCTAAAAAGAAAGAGATGTTGGATACTCTTCATTCACAAGAAGTTTTACATCACACTCCATTGCATGCTTAAAGGGCCTCCTTCACCTCAATTATATATGAGAGAGTGAGAGGAGAACAATTCTCATTATGCATGTGGGATAAATTAGACTAAGTTTATAAAATTCCATAGGCATGTAAAATACTAGGACTTCCCGGACGGTCACCTGCACGCTTAACTGCGGAGTTATGATGGGATCCGATGCAATAATGCTATGTTGTAGGCATGTACATAAAACCACTAGGAAATAATTACATGATGTTTGTAATTAACAAATGAAGATGACATTACATTCCATTCCCCATCTAAAGGGTGAATAGCATGGTTTATCAAAACCACAGGCTCAAGATGGTGATTCAATGAAAAAGGTGGATGGCCACCGAGATCCATCTCGATCAATATATGTTTCAAACCTACAAGTAGAAATTAGCGAGGTAAATATGTTTGAACCTACCCATTTTGAAAAATCCATTACTATATCTAAACGAGTTGAAAGTCATGTCGAATCTATTAAGAGGAAATTAATTGGATCCAGTAAAAGGGGTTATACATATGATAATATTGAAGGAAGAGATAAAGTTAAAAATTCCACAAATCAAATCCCCAAGACATCATCCCATCCAAAACATTCATCCCTCACCACCAAACCCTTATTTTAAATTCTCTTAACCCAAATTTAATGGTCATGTATCCAATACTCAAAAATGTTTTATTAGTAAAGACTTACACTAATCTAAATTCAAATATGAACCTACACTTCCTAAAGAAACCAGTAATGACTCATGTCCATAAGATCAATCCTCTCCAACATAATCCTCTCCAACATCAGAGATAGAAGAACCATTAGTATCCCTTCAATGACTACTTTGTGTACAATTTATACCTTCTAGTTTTATGTCCACGCTAAAAAGAAAAAAAAAGGGTCCTTGTTATGATTGATCATAACCCTAATGTTTTCTTGATAAAAAATATGTTAAGCATTTATGCCTAAAAATAGTAGGTTATAGGAAATGTCTTTAGTTATGAAAGACCAACAATCACATTTTCATGTATTTATTGAACTACAATATAATAAAATAACCATAAGCATTTATGCCTAAAAGAAGTAGGTTATAAGAAATGTCTTTGGTTATGGAAGACCAACAATCACATTTTCATGTATTTATTGAGCTACCAGATAATGAAATAACCATCACCATGGAGTTACATTTTCTTCCCACTCCTGGTCTGACAGTGGTATCATGGTATCAGAGCCCGATTAACTCCATGAATAGATTCTGTGGCATTTTCCCATCCTGGTGAAATGCCCTCGTATGTCCCTCTTCAGTCTGTGCTCTAGTTGATTCAATATAACAGAATCGTTCCTCTCTCACTGCTCCCGGGCCCATGGTTCTTCACGCGAATGGACAAATCTCACACAAACCCTAATTTCATTTGAACCCTAATTTATGTGTGTTCCTCTCAGCAAAGTCCTCGACTCCTTGGATCGGCCTCTTCCTTGGTTGCAAGAAAGTCCTTGACTCCATTGCAAACCCTAACACATACCAATCGCTCGTCGATGCACCTCATATTCGCCCCTCAACATCCTCATTCCTGCGGACTGAGAAATAAAATGCAAGGAGAAGTTATGGTACCATTCGACGACCTGTCGAACTGAATGCTTGGCCTTGTTAATGTCGCTCTATCTTCGTGGGACTACACCTTCCATTCCCTGGTAGCCTATGCACCTCCCATTCCCATATCAAAGAACTAGAATCGCAGACTAGACCCCTAAATGTTGGTGGTAACTAACCCGACCTTCACGCTTATTCATTTTTTTGTTTCCATTACCATTCAAACCCTAACGCCCACACTTTGATCGACTGTTGCACGCTATGGTCGAGTTCCTCTTGAGATTGTGGAGCGTGTGAGGTGAATATCCCCTGGTATCAAATGAATTGCAGAAGAAAGTATTCAAATACTTGGCATCTCCCTTCCATTTTCTTCAATTAGAAAAAGGCGACTGTGTTCAAAATCGTGGGTTTGAGGAAACCTATTTTTTTTCTTTTTTTCTTGGACGAGTTGATCTCAAAATCATCCATGAGATAATCTCTCTTGTGGAGCATCTCAAGAGCTTATTTCTGTACTCATTCTACGTGAAACTGGTACAACGTCAACATCAACATCAACCTCTGTTTAACAAGTTGTTGATTGAAGAAGAAGTTCTACCAGAAGATCATGCATTCTCTCATCTTCATTGTTGGTGTGGTGTTGATCGACAAAGAAAACAACAGAGAATGGTATAGGAAGATCAAGAGCACATTGATCTTCAATGATGTGTGGAATGGCATTTGTGAAGCAATATCAGTCCCTAATAGTAGAAAAATCATTGAAGAAGAAGAATAATAAAAATAAAAAGCCTCGAAATCAAAGATGATGAGTATTATATAGAGTAGCAGACCTGGTAGCAAAACAACCATTCTAACCTCATACGAAGAATGTGAAATATGGGAAGACAAAGACCAGAAGGAATATGTTGCAATCTTTGCAACTGTAAGTGAGGAGGTGAGCCGTCATATTGCTTCTTTTAGTGATTCCTATGGCGCCTGAGATTGAATGACCTGTATGACACACATTTTGAACTCGAAATTATACCACTGATGTTGAAGCTCTTCAAGTTGGAATTGAAGAATGATGACCCTATGGATTTAGCTACAGAAATCAAAGCCAAAATGCATGACATTGAAGACACTGGAGTGAATATTTATCTCCCTCTCACAACCTTCATTCAGGCCCTCTACCCTACATATTCTCACTACCTTGAATCGCTACAAGCAAGTGGTCAAATGAAATCCATCACATTTGACAAGTTGGTGGAGAAAGTTGCAAAACGTGAGAAAGCCTTTGGAAAGAAGTCATCTCCTTCAACTGGCGAGATTATTTACCTTGCTCATAAAGACAAGAGTAAACCACATTATTCTTCCAAAGGAGAAAGCAATAGAAGAGGACGTGGATGTGGAAGAAAGAGTTTTGGTGGTAGGGGGGTAGACACAACCAAGGTGATAGATCCAATCTTCATTGTACCAAATGCAAAAAGAATGGGACACATGAAGCAGATGACTACAAATTTTCATGGAATAAGATCAAAGAAGATAAACATAATAAGAAACAGTGCAAAGGTAAACCTTTAGAACCAGCAAAAGGTAATCCTCTTGAATCTTCCCATTACATTGTTTCCCATTGAAATATAGGAGTAATAGAAGATTTATTTAACACTATGTTTCTCCTTGGAAAGATGCATGGCTTCTTGACACAGGCACGACCTCTCATATGACATTCTGAAGATACTTCTTCGAAGACTTAAATGACAACATAGATGGCATAGTGTATTTTTCATATATGTCTTGCCTCAAACCCTCGGGAATGGGCACCATCAAACTTAACTTTCCTAGATTCCATAATTTTCTTCTCCACAATGTACTCTATCTTCCTGAGCTAAAAAGGAGCTTGGTGTCCCTTATGCACATCAGACAACAAGGCCACTTTGTTCATATGATCGGTGGAAAATTTGAAATACGAAAGGATTTTGGTAACATGTTTGTTATGACCGGAATGGAATATGGAAGACTGTTGAAGTTGAATGGGACATCCTCCCATACACAAAATGTTGCATACCTCTTCTATCACGATGAAGGTATAATTCCATATTGTCTTATGTGGCATGCTAGATTTGGCCATATTAATTATGACAGTCTTCGTTTGTTGAGAAAGAATGGTGTTTCTGGTTTTCCTACTATTCCTAGGAAAGTGAAACAATGTGATGCTTGTATCCTTGGAAAACATAACAAACAGTGATTACATGATTCTACTTCTAGAGCATGTAGAAAACTTGAACTGATTCATTCTTATTTGTGCGGCCCTATGCATTTTCCTTCTACAAATGGAAATAAAAATATCATGCATTTTATTGATGATTACACCAGGATGTGTTGGGTGTACTTGTTGAAATATAAATCACAAGCTTTTGAAACATATAAAAATTTTCATGTATGGATTCAAAATGTAGTTCGATATCATATTGGCTCTTTTCGCACTAATAATGGAAGATAATATACATCTAATGAATTTGAAAGCTACCTTCACCAACATGGGATCAAAAATCAAACTACGGTTCCATACAATCCCCAACAGAATGGTGTAGCTGAATGAATGAACATGACACTCCTAAATATGGTATGTTCCATGATGTTTTTCAAGAATGTTAAATTGATGTTTTGGGTTGATGCAGTTCTATGTGCAGTTTATGTCAAAAACAAGTGTCCATCTCATGCTCTTAAAAACAAGACTCCTTATGAAATGTGGTATGGACACACTCCTTCGGTGAAGCATCACAGGGTCTTCGATTCCACCTGCTATGCCTTAATTCCTAAGGAAAAAAGAAGCAAGCTTGATGCAAGGAGTCGGAAGTGCATCTTCTTGGGGTACTCAAATACCACCAAGGGTTATTGTCTTTATGATGAGACAAACAAGAAATTCATCCTATCTAGAGAGGTAATCTTTCTTGAATCCTCCAAGAACTATGAAATTGTTGAGAGGCAACTTGATCATCTACACAGATTGACTCGTGTAAAGACATATCATGAATTTGATGATGAGATTACACATCTTGAAGGGGGGATCCATATCTTGGGTTAATCTACGAAATCTCCTTTCAAAGCACCATCTTCCCTTCATGAAGAAGTTCTTTCCACTTCATCAGAACCCGGAGTTCATTTGGATGATGTGATCGAGAGGATTGAAAAGTTGAGGCTTGATGAGAACTCAACACCATCTCAATTACCTAAGAAACATGGACCATCTCATAAAGGTCCGCCAAAATGGCTCACAAAAACACTTGAAAGTGTTCATCCTGATGAAGTCGGAATGACAGGAACCAAAATTTCATCAAGATAAGATGGAGGTAATGTAGATAATTCGAACTCATGTAATGTAGATGACAAGGATGTTTCATATGACTGTGAGTTGAATTTATATACTAACCATGAACCAACTTCCTTCAAAGAAGCCACTTCTCATTATGAATGGAAAGAAGCCATGCAGAAGGAATATGATGCTCTCATCAAGAATGGGACATGGAAGTTGGTGGATCCTCCATTTGGAACCAAACCAATCGGCTGCAAGTGGATATTCAAGAAAAAGTACATATTAGATGGCTCACTTGACAAGCACAAAGTAAGGCTCATGGAAAAAGGATCTACACAAAAATAAGGTGTCGATTATGAGGAGACTTTTTTCCCCATAGAAAAAGGGATATCATTCGTACTCTATTTTCTATGGCAACACGGAATGGATGGAAAATTCATCAAATGGATGTGAATATTGTTTTCTTGAATGGAGACTTGAAATAGAATGTTTTCATGTCTCAAACAAAAGGATTTGTTGTGAAGGGAAAATAATTTCAAGCACCACGAGCATGGTATAAAAAGTTAATCGACATCTTCTAAAATTGAATTTCAAGCATTTCAATCTTGATGATGCAACTTTGTTTGTCAAGAAAGTTGGAAAAAATATTGTATATCTTGTAGTATATGTAGATGATCTGTTGATAACAGGGAATAATGAAATCTACATTGCATCCATAAAGAAATAGTTGAAGAAAGGCTTCGAGATGACAAATTTGGGACATCTTCACTACTATTTGGGAATTGAGGTGATTCAAAATCCAAGGTACATATTCATCTCCGAGAAGACATACATTGTAGAATTTTTTAACAAGTTTGGCATGGATGATTTCAATCCTATTTCTACTCCAATGGAATAGAATTTGAAACTCACAACAAAAGAATTGAATGAATTTGAGGATGCAACCAAGTATAGACAACTTTTGGGAAGTCTTATCTATCTTACTACCACCAAATCAGACAGTTCATTTGTTGTTGGGATTGTTTCCAGGTTCATGCAAAATCCTTGTGAAGGACATTGGTTTGCTGCAAAAAGAGTTATAAAATACTTGAAAGGAACTCAAGATTCTGGACTCAGGTACTCTAAGGTGGATGACTTCAACCTGATCAGATATTTTATTCATACTTTGACGGAGATAAGGAAAATGGAGTGTCAACTTCAAGATATCTCATGAGCCTTGGATCAACAACTGTCTCATGGAGATCGCACAAACAATCAGTTCCAACAAATTCCACAACAGAGGCAGAATATGTGGCAGTTGCAGAAGCAACAAAAGAGATTGTGTGGCTCAGGAAAATACTTGAATATTTGTGGGAGAAACAAGTGAATTCTACTCCTCTTCCAGTTGACAATAATTTTGCAATCAAGTTGGCCAAGAATCCTAGATTCCATAATCAAACAAAGCACATCAACACAAAGTATCGCCTAATTAGATATAATGTAGAGGCCAAGACTATTCACTTGAGACATTGTTCCACAAATGAGCAAATTGCAGACTTCTTCACCAAAGCACTTGGAAGAGAAAAAATTGAGAAGTTTAGAATGATGCTTGGACTCACACACACCCATTCAAATCAAGGCAGGGAATGTTGGACACATGATCCTTGGGTTTTTTTTTGTAAATATAAAGAGTAGTAGGTGATAGGAAATGTCTTCAGTTATGGAAGACCAACAATCGAATTTTTATGTATTTATTAAGCTACAAGCTAATGCAATATCCATCACCATGGAGTTACAATTTCTTCCCACTCCTAGCATGACACTCTTGAACACTTTCCCTTCAAAATCCCAAGACATATTCATAATTATTGTGAAGGTGTGGTGTACAAGTATGGAAAACTATATTCTCAAGGATGAATTCTATATCACAGATGTTGGAGTAGTAGATGTTATTTTGGGTATTTAATGGCTTATTTCTATAGGGACATCCTCCACTAGAAACTATAAGTTATTCCTATTCTTCCACCAATACGATTGTGAAGTCACTCTCAAAGGAATAGAACCTAAAATTATCCAGAATGTGGACTCAAATCACATGTATAAACTTTTGAAGGACCTTTTAACTTCTTCACTTGTTTGTAATGTATGGACACAACTTCTTGTTGGAAAAATTATATTGCAAGCCTCTCCACGTTACTCGAATATTATAAGGTGGTCTTCCAGGATAGGACAAAAAATCATCCTCTAGATAGGAGCATGGAACATGTTATTGAAATTGACCCCACTAAAATACCCACAACAGTTCATCCCTATCAATGTGGCCATTTTAAAAGTTTAAGATTTTTTTAGGAAGTTTTGGAATTTGGGATCATAATTCTTAGAAAGAGCCTTTATGTTGCTTCAATTTCCTTAGCGATAAAAATGATGATTTTTATTGCATATATATTGGTTATAGAGCACTTAATTAAATTATTATCAATAACATGTTCCCATGGATTGTATAGATGATTTGATAGATGAGATACATAGTGTCAATTTTTTTCTAGTATTAACCTTTATTCAGGATATTACTAGATACTTATATAAATCCAAGACCAAGAGAATATTGCATTAAGAACTCACTATATCCACTTCTAATTTTACGATATTCATCCTCTATAATGCTCTTGTTACATTTCATTATTTAATAAAATAATGATAAATATCTCTACAACTTTGTCCTAATTTTCTTGAATAATATATAAATATATATATGAACATTCACATTTGGATCGTGTATTATATACTTTATCATTGAATAATATTTATAATGAAATCAAAGTGTTAATTGATTCCTAAAGCACTTATTAATGCATGGTACTCTAACTAAGTAGCCATAGAAGTAGATCGGTTACCTATTTATGATCACATATAAAAGGGATAAGGACAATATTATTGCAAATTTTTCATCTCAATAATATGACACACACTCTTAACTCCATCTCAGTTAGTTAGCCTTCTTGGACATAGAAGCTCAAACCACATAGTGGATCCTCCTATAGTTCATCTTTATGTAGACCTTATTAATGGCGAGAAAGGACATCCTTTAAACATCAAGAATGGTGTCACTCTCCTCTTTTTTTAAATAGGCTCTTCGACATGGGCTTGCATCTCCCTTCACTAGTCATGTGGGTTTCCATAAAACATACAAGAATTTATCATCCAACTTTAATAAGCAAAAAGATAAAATATGATATTTTCTAACATAGTGTGAGACTTGTAAGCATAATAAGGTGAAATTTATATATGTATCTTGGTATTATCATTCCATTCTAAACCAAAGTGGGAAGAGGTATATGTGTACTACATTGATAATGCTTATTTAACCAAGTATGCTCATTTTATTACGTTGGATACCAAGTTTACATCTTCTAGGTTTTCTATTGTATTGTTTAAGTGTATATATAAGCTCCACAGACTCTGCCATCGCATCATTAGTAATAGAGATTTCATGTTTGTCTACCACTTCTGGGAAATAAATTTTAAAATTAGTAAAAGTCACTTTTTAATATAAGTACTACCTAACGTCAAATAGATGGAAAATCACAAGTGGTTTACAAGTGCCTAGAGAGATGTATTATTAGTAAAAGTCACTTTTTAATATAAGTACTACCTAACGTCAAATAGATGGGAAATCACAAGTGGTTTACAAGTGCTTAGAGAGATGTATTAGGATGTATATAAGGGATAAACATAGTAAATAGATAATGTGCTTAATATTGAAATCACAAGTGGTTTACAAGTTCTTAGAGAGATATATTAAGATGTATATAAGGGATAAACATAGTAAATGGATAATGTGGTTAATATTTTTTAATAGTGGTTCCATACAACATATTAGTCTTTCACCAATATAACAATCTTTTAGGTAGTATAACACTATCAATCTTTATTACTAAGGATTGGGTCATTCAAAATGTTAGAATATATGACACTACTAACACACTAAAGAAAATGGAAAAAATGTTTAGCATACTTGAGGACAACTTGTTGATGAAAGAAAACTCCATGAACCAATAATCTTATCAACATCACTCTAAGTGACAATTTTCGATTCAATAAATGATCATTGTTCAATTGCAACCATACAAATAGACAACTCTTCAATAACTTGTTTACTTATATGGGTAAGAAAAATATTCAACCCAAGTTCTATTGCTCATACAGAACGTGAGAAAAGTTGGAAAGGTTGTCTATGCACTAGACATTCCCAGTAAGGGGAGACTCTATGACATCTTCTATGTGTCCTATGTAATAAACAAGTTGGGAAATGAAGTGGTCACTTAGATCATGAATGACGTAGATAACCTCCTATTTGATCCTAAAGGCATTCTTCAAGTGAAGGTAAGATATATCCATAGAGGGAAAATTGCAAAGTAAAAGATCAGACGGAGGGGCCTTTCAGAATAGGAAGCTACATGGGAGTCTTAAGAATTTTGGTGGAACACCCAAGTCTGCATACGTTAAAATCAACCACCTCTCTTGGGTAGACATTGAATATAAAGTAAATAAGTATAATCCTCCTTTCTCCTTTCATGGTTTAGATATAATAATGTTTTATTTCACTTGGTTATATCACATTTTGGAATAAGCGGTTTGGGATTCAAATATTGTTCTCTATTCTTCAACTTCAGTCATAAAATTCACCCTTATTTTCTTTTCACACTCTCCACAAACCACTCTAAATGCCTCAATAAAGGTTCAGATATTGAATTTGGGAAATCAAATGTTGTAAACAAATATAGAGGCATGCTTCTATTTTTTTTAAGTATTATACCCCTTACCTTGGACTTTTATTGGGACAACAATGTGAGTGATTTTAGGTTTTGGGTACTTTTTCAACATTAACCTTTATTGCTCGATTTTTAAGCTTTGGGAACAATTTTTTAAAGTGACAGAGGGCATATTGTGTACCTAACCAAAAAATATTTACTAGGTATCATTTTTTTGTTAAATTTAGAGCTGTTATTAAGTTCTTTTCAATTTAGACAATAATAGCATAAGCAGGATCACTGAAAGAAATAAAATCACAAGGTACACAACATTTATCTTGGGAAACCCTCATGGGGGAGAAAACCCAACAAAAACTTCCTTAATATAGATTTCCAATACAATGCTAAGATAATAAAACAAACACTAGAGAATATCCAAACTGAGCAATGCGCCTTTCTCTTCTCCTTCTTCTGGTAACTGCAACTTCTTCAAACTTGTGCACTAGATGAGTGCCTTGAGTGAGTGAGTGAATGAGGCGCTAGCATCTCTTATTTATACTAACTAAGGAGCGCTAGGGTGGTGTCTCTTCATTATCTAGGGCCAACTTCTCCAACTGGTGGCTAAAACCACATTAATAGCCCTGGGGTCCAACTTCTCAATTATCCTCACTTAATTAGGGTTTGACCAATCCACAAAAGGGGATTTGGTCATACATAAGTCCCGAAACAATCAATCCAAAAAAGGGGATTGATATATAAGATAATAACTCAATAATAAGTAGAATATACTTCGCAATTACAATATTTCAACACTCCCCCTTAACAAGAAGGGTATTCTACAAACTCATCAGGAGAGAGAGAGGGCAACAACAACAACAACATCTGGAACACTGACTGGCATATCTATAAATCATCGGAAGTTTTTATCATCATCAATAAAATCGTCATTCACATCATGGAGTTGGACTATCATCATCATCATTCACATCATGGAGCTGGAGTATCATTATCATCATCATTCACAACATGGAGCTAGAATAGCATCATCATCATCATTCACAACATGGAGTTGGAATCTGAAACATCAACATCAGTTAGCATAAAAGATATAACAACAACATCAACAACACGAGGTTGGAGAAAAAACAACATCATGACACTAGGATGGAGCAACAACATCATCACAGCACGAGGCTGGAGCAACAACATCATCACAACACAAGGCTGGAGCAACAACATCATCATCATATAGCAACAAAATGAGGCAGGTGTAACAACAACATTTTGTGGTACTCTGACAGTCCCTAGGGATCTGCCCAGGAATCATAAGATTCCCTAGGATATAAAATCCTAACGGAGCTACCACATGGTACTTTGACAGCCCATCCTTACCAGACCTTCGGGATCTGCCCAGGAATAATAAGATTCCCTAGGATTATAAAAATCCTAATGGAGCTACCACTACTGACCATAGCTGGCATATACATGCATAGGTACTTTGATAGACCGTCCTTACCGTACCTTCGAGATCTGTCTAGGATGATCAATCTCCTAGGATATAAAATCCTAATTGAGCTACTCGTTGTTGGTCAGGATAACATAGTATCATCAACATCACTGCCCCTTTAGAGGGAGGTAATTTTGGACTATACCAATATTGTCTCGAAATTATTCAAACTTTACACGAGACAAAGGCTTAGTCAACACATATGCAACCTACTCATTTGTGCCAACATATTGGAGCTTTACAACTCCCCTCTGCACCATATCACGAATGTAGTGATACCAAATTTCTATGTGCTTCGACTTATCATGGAACACAGGGTTCTCTGTCATCTTTATGCAACTATGGTTATCACATAGAATCATGGTTGCTTCCATCTCCAGATCAAAGAGACTTGTCAACAACTTCCGAATCCATATGGATTCACAACTAGCGGAACATGCTGCAATGTATTCCTCTTTTTCCGTACTTAGAGCAATACTGGATTGCTTCCTACTTTTCCATGAAGTCATGCTTGACCCCAGACTGAAACAACATCCTAAAGTTCTCTTTCTATCATAGACACTTCCAGCCCAATCTGAATCGGTATAACCAACCAATATGAAGTCATGATCTCCATTATAACAGAGACCAAAGTCCAATGTATCCTTAAGGTATCTCATGACATGTTTTGCAACAAAAAGGTGAACATGTATGGGATGTACCAGATACTGACTCAAGGTGTTCATAGCAAAACATGTATTTGGCCTAGTATTCGTCAGATACATCAACAATCCAATGATTTGTTTGTATAGCATAGCATCAACCAATTCTGATGAAGTATCATCCATGAGCTTCAACTTTGTTTTCATGGGTGTGTTCATGGCTTTACATTCCAACATATCAAACCTATTCAATATCTCAACTGCATACTTCGCTTGGTTAAAGAAGATATTCTTTGGGCTCTGCCAAACTTCAAGACCTAAGAAAGAGTGCATCAGGCCTAGGTCTTTCATCTAAAATTATGCAGCGAGCTTCTTCTTCCAATCTGTGATGAGATTTTCTTATCCAGTTAATAATAATTCATCTACATACAACAACAATATAACTGGCTCGTCATTCATAACCTTGAAGTAAAGGTTAGAATCAGCTTTACTTTTGGTAAAGCCCAAGCTCGTCAGGAAACTGTCAATTCTTCCATACCAAGCTCTAGGAGCTTGATTCAACTCGTACAGAGCCTTCTTCAACCTACACAGATGAGTCTTTTTATCTTCAACTTCAAATCCTTGAGGTTTTTCTACATACACTTCTTCTACAATAACACCATTTAAGAAGGGTTTTTTTACATCCATCCGATGTAACTTCCACTTCATCTTGGCTGCAAGATCTATGATGGTTTTGATAGAAGTGTATCTGGCTATAGGAGAAAATGTCTCTCATAATCAATGTATTCCTTTTGAGAAAATCCACGAGGTACAAACCTTGCTTTATGTTTTTCAATACTTCCGTCAGCAACATGTTTTATTTTTTATAACCATTTGGAAGATACCACATCTCTATTGTTTGGTATGGGAACTATTTCCCGTACATCATTCTTTATAATGGATTGGTGTTCTTCAGTCATGGAATCTTCCCATTCTTTCTTCTGAATGACTTCTTCAAAGCAAGTAGGCTTCTTTTCTATGAGATCACACATCAAAGCCATATAACTGGAGAATAACTTAGGTTTCTTAATTTATCTCGTGGTTCCTTCTAGGGCACCATACTTTTGTCCATCTTGAATAAGTTCCCTTGCCCAAGCTAGCTTTCTCTTGTGAGAGATTGTCATCTAGGGAGGTTCTTGAGATTCTATCATATCATGATATTCTTGAATCTCATCATCAGGGTTATTTGTAACTTCCCTCACTGGTTCTGCAACTTTGGGAGCTACATGGTCTTCTTCATATACTTCTTCAAGTTGGCATATCCTTGATTTCTTGAGTGTTTCATCTTCATCAAAGGTTACATCTCTGTTTATCTCAATATGATGGTAACCTAGTATGTAAATTTTGAAGGCCTTAGAGACCGCACAATATCCAACAAATATTCCCTTCTTTCCTGAAGGGTCCATCTTAGTTCTCCTTTCTTTTGTAATGTGTACAAACACTAGACAACCAAATATCTTGATATGGCTTACTTTTGGATTCTTTTTGGAGAACTTTTCTTTTGGGGTTTTTAACCCAAGTGCACTATGGGATAATTTGTTTTGGACATACAATGTTGTTCTTGCTGCTTCAGACCATAAGTGCATTGGAAGAAATTGATCATGGATCATAGTCTTCGTTGCTTCCATTATAGTTTTATTATAATCTTGGCATTGTAGGGAGTGGTGAGTTCCCTCTTAATCCTGACATCTCTGCAAAATATTACAAATTATTTTGAGGTGTATTCTCCTCCATTATCTGACCCGAGTATCTTGATTTTTATTTTAGAGAGATTATCTATCAAGGCTTTGAATTCCTTGAATTTTCCAAACACTTCATCTTTTGATTTCAAGAAGTAAACCCAAGTATTGCGAGAATAGTCATCAATAAATGACACATAGTATACATACCCACTAAGAGAGGTTGATGGAATTGGGACACATACATCTGATTGTATGAGCTCAAAGATTCTTTCTTTTTTACTGTCGCTCTTAGGGAAAGGATTATTTATGTTCTCTCCTTGTGCACATCCCTTGCACCCACCTTCATGGTCAAAATTGAATTATGGCAGACCTATAACTGCCTTGCTCACATATGGTAAGGCTTTGTAGTTGATTTGAGCTAGTATTTTATGCCAATGTTCACATGGACTCTCAGTGGAGTGATTCAAGGCTGCATATGAGTGACCTTTTAACTTATAGAGGCCACCTTCTTCTATTCCAATAACAATTGCATCTTCTATGGTTTTTCCTTTAGGCCACATAATAACTTCACCATCTATGAATGCAACCCTGAAACCTATCTTATCTAAAGTTGAGATAGAAAGTAAGTTCTTTGTCAATCCTGGTACATATAGTACATCCTTCATCTTCATCGGGGTCCCTGAATCAAGTTTGTAGGTGGATTCTCCCAATCCTTTGATAGGGTACTGGTAATCATATCCAAGTGTAACTTTTTATGGGGAAAGTTCTTTTCTTTAAAGTTAGAGAGAATTTCTCTATGACCTGTCATGTGCTTAGAAGCACCACTGTCTATGAGCCAAGTGTCCTCTCCACATGACACGGATCCTAAGAAGGAAGAAAATAAAACATAGTCTTCAATCTTTTCTTTAATCATCTTCGTGGGTGGCTCATCAGCTTCAACTGCATGGGCATGGTATCTTTTTTTATTTCTCTTCTTGTATTCTTCTCTTATAGCTGGACAATCCTTAGCAATATGTCCCATCTTGTCACAATGGTAACATTGATAAGAGGAGAAATTGTTTTCTCTTCTTTGACCTTTCTGAAACTTCTGGAATCTTCTTGGAGGGTGAGATTCTTTATGGAAGTGAATGAATCTCTTTGGGGAGTGAGATTCCTTATGTAGGTGGGTATCCTTCTTGAAGTGAGACCTTTTCTTTCCTCCTTTAGTATGAGAAGATAGGGCTTGATATTCATCCCTTAAAAGAAGTGCTTCTCGATTAGCTACTCTTGATTCTTCTTGAACACATTCTTCACAAAGACTGTCAAATTGGAGTTTCTCCTTTCTTGCATAGATAGTTTGGATGAACGCATCCCAAGTTCTTGTGAGACCATTAAGAGCTTTCATTATGGATTCATCTTCATCCAAGTTGTCTCCAATTTCTTCTAGGTGTTCCTTGAATTGAGAAACCCTAGAGAAATAGTCA
>JASDQU011177699.1:3089-26476 GCA_032191745.1 Picea mariana
TTTATTGTTTTACCATTTGGACTAACGAATGAACCAGGGGTATTTATGAGCTTCATGAACAGGGTGTTCCACGAATACTTGGGAAAGTTCGTCCAATTATTCATTGACGATATTTTGATATATTCTCGAACGATGGAGAAGCATGATGAACACTTGCGCCTAGTACTACACTGTCTATGAGAGAACAAATTGTTTCAAAACTTGTCGAAATTCTCGTTTTATCCATCGAATATTCACTACCTAGGGCATGTCATCTCTAGAAAAGGTATCGTTATGGATCCAACAAAGTTTGAGGAAATTATGGAATGGACTACACCAATGAATGTCCCAGAAGTGCATAGCTTCATTTGTTTAGTGGGATACTATCGACGATTTGTCGATGGTTTTTCGAATATAGAAAATATGATTACAAAATTGCAGAAGAAGAACAAGAAGTTTGTTTGGACCGAGAAATGCGTAGAATCATTTCAAAGGCTCAAGGAGTTGTTGAAAACAACACCAATACTAAAGGTCCCTGACATGGATGAGGATTTCTTGGTATACACTGACGCATCCAAGGAAGTCTTAGTTAGAGTCTTGATGCAAGATGGTCGAGTGATCGCTTACATCTTGAGAAGGTTGAGAAGGAATGAGGATAACTATGCGATGCATGATTTGGAGTTCTTAGCCATTGTTTACTCCTTGATAGTATGGAGACACTACCTTATTGGATGAAAATTCGAACTTAAAACAGACCACTGTGGTTTACAACACATCTTTACACAAAACGACTTAAATGCGCGACAACAGTGTTGGTCGAAATTTCTTAGTGAGTATGATTTTGAGATTACTTACATAAAAGGAATAGTGAACATAGTGGTTGATGCATTGAGTCAGAGACCACACATATTTTCGGTGATGCCTCTTTAGACGAATTTATGTGAAAATATTCTAACTTTACAACCTGATGATGATTGGTACAAAGAGGTCCAGGATTTTATCGGACAAAAAAAATGATGGTACCAAAATTTGATGGATTTGTTGTGGACAACGACAGATTATTCATATTTAAAAATCAAATTTATGTACCTTCCAATGAAAATTTGAGGATTTTGATCCTAAACGAGGCTCATAGAGCAGTGTACATGGCTCACCTAGGAGTCACAAACATGAGGACATACCTTAAAACCTTATTCTTATCGAAAGGAATGAAGGCGAACATATTCAACTACTTGGAAAGATGTCTAGAATGTCAACAGGTTTACTACATCCACACGCTATTCTAGAATCAAAATGGGAGGTCATTTCAATGGATTTCATTGTTGGATTGTCACTGATGACAAGGAGAAACAACTCAATTTTTGTAGTAGTTGACACTCTGATGAAGAGTGCACATTTTATTCCAGTGCGTACGATGTAGCAGGCTCCTGACATAGCTAGAGTTTTCATCAGTGAGATAGTGAGGTTGAATGGCGTGCCTAAGAGGATTATATCTTATCGAGAATCGATGTTTACAGGATGATTTTGGACTAGTTTCAAAGAGGCCTTGGGAACCCAACTTAACTTTAGTATTGCATATCACCCAGAGACAGAAGGGAAAACTGAACGAACAAGACAAATCTTGGAGGATATGTTGCGTAAGTACGTGATGGACCAACAGAACCATTGGGAAGAATTCTTTCCACTCGTAGAATTTTCATATAACCACAGTTATCAAATAACCATTAAGATGGTACCTTTTGAGTTTCTTTATGGGAGACTGTGTCGGACGCCTTTGAGTTGGAATTGGATTGAGGATAGGGTCCTGGTGATACTATAAGTCACCCAAGAAATGGAATATCAAATGAAAATAATACGATAAAGGATTAAGGAAGTGCAAGATTGGAAGAAGAGTTATGTCGATGCGTATCGTGTCAACCATAGTTATGAAGTTGGTGATAGAGTCTTCTTGTGGGTGAAACCACAGAAGAGTTCGATCAAGTTTGAAAAGGGTGCTAAAATATCTCCTAGGTTTGTGGGACCCTACGATATTGTGGAAAACAAGGGGCCTGTGGCTTATCGATTAGCCTTTCCTGATTGTTTGAGGCGCATGCAGGATGTTTTTCACGTATCAATTTTAAAAAATTATGTTAGTGATCCTACACATGTTATTGACATGAGTTCCTTGCAAGTATCAAAGGAGGGTGCACTCACAGTGGAGCCAATCCCCATCCTGGACCATTACATTCGACAACTACGACGTCAAACATATATTAGGTCAAGGCCTAGTGGGACAACTATAGTCCACACTCGACGACTTGGGAGGACGCTGATCCAGATTATTTTTGGCACGAAATGAGAGCAGAGATATAATAAAGAAATGCATAGAGATATAATAGATATCTAATAATATAAAATAAATGCATTAGAAGTGCAACCATAAACATAGAGATATAGTAATACACAATTTCTATTAATGAAAGAAATGTACAGAGACTATAAAAATATAGAGTGAAAGACTCTCTAGAATGGTGGTATCTTATCTCTGAGAAGAGATGTGACAGCTACTCACATTCGTAAGAAGATGATTACAATGAGGCTCTGAAGGCCTTTTTACAATAAAAAGGAATGCCAAAAACCTTATACATCCAAAAACTTGACCCTAGGAGATGAAGCGCCAAAATTCATGTGGCCTCGTTTGGGTAAGTTAGTACATCAACCTCCCATGGTCGTAACTTTTGCATACGATCTCCGTTTTAGGCATATGATAGCCCATTTGAAATGTATCATCAAGGAGATTCATTTTGGGGGATAAATGATTCCTTTGACTATAATTGAGAAGATAGATATCGAAAAAAAACTTCATTTAGGCCCTCAAAATGACCTCGAAAGTTTAAAACTGCTAAAAATAGTAAATTGCCAAAATTGCTCAAAAATTGTTTTGAGCCAGTTGGAAAGGTGGGTGCCCACCGATATCCACCTAGATCAGATGCATATGATATGCATCAACACTTTCCATTTTTGTTTGATAGCTAGACATATGATATTGTGATACACTTGATTTCGACACTTACATACTGTGAAACTTCAAGACGAAGTTTAAAATAAGAGGGGGTGTATGTAACATCCCGCTCTTTCAGGCACTAAGAGGACTTATTCTTTGAGTACACTTGTGTGCAAGTGATCCGGTACTTTATACGATTGGCTATTTTGATTATGATTATGATATATTGTGGATATGATGATATGTTATTTTTTCTATATTTACATCGACAAGTGATATTGACCAGGTTCTCCTGGGTGTGCAGGACTCTGGACATTAGAGGATATCAAGGCATCGATAAAACTCCTTGGACTCCAGATCGAGTCAGGGAGTAGATTGTTAGGGTTTGAATGTTGTTGATGTGACATATGTACATATGATTAGTTATTATGATGTTGATTGTTATCACTGACATGTTTCGTTAATGGATGCAGGTTGACGATAGCTTGTCAACCAGACTCACATTTGGAGTAAAGGGGTCATGAACGACAACCAGAGACATTGAGGGAGAGATGTGGTAGTAGCCTTATCAGAGCCTACTAGCACTCCCAACGTGGATTGAACTGTATTTTAACGATTACCTAGTTCGAGAAAACCCATGATGTTGTGAGGGAAAACTGTGACAGTCTGTCATGATGATTCTAAGGGGCACGCAATAAGGCAGGGTCCTTATTCCTTATAGGCCCTTAGTCTCCCACAAGATCACCTAGCAGAGTATTGACTCTAGGCATTTGACATCTACTAAATTCAGTGAATAGGCGAGTGACACCCTTGTAGCACATAGTGCTTCTTGAAGGGTATGTCTCACAAATAAAAACAAAAAGAGGCGAGTGGCACCGTTGGAGCACATAGTGCATCCTAAAGGGCACATCGTGATTTTAACCATGTTAAGTTAATAAACCTAGTGCCTAGAAAACTATGCCTCCTTAGGACCTGGTCAGACTTAAAATGAATGATGTGATGAGTAAAGTTGAATAAAAAAAAATTCCCTTAAGAACTGTCGCCAAGCCTAGTGAATTTAAAACCTAGGTCTAAGTAGAACCTTTGAACAAAAAAAAAACTAATTAGACATGTTACAAGAAGGGGGTAAATAAAATTCAATCATTAATAATTAAAGTAGAAAATTTCATAAAGGTTTAATTAATAAAATGGGTAATTGGTTGTTTTGTCTAAACCTGTTAATTATGAACTTAGTTATAAAAAGGGGAAACTTAAAGAAAAAGGGGAATGTCTAACTTAGTGAGGAATCTAGCCTTTGGAACTTTCTATTTATAAACTCAACTAGGATTTAAGTAAAGTGTAAGTCATTTAAGAATTGTAAGGGAATAATGGGACACCGAGGAGTGTTTTTAGGAACACTTTTAAGTGGGAGAGGGAAATAAGAAAATTTAATTAATTAATAAATTTATTTTCTGGTGCAACTAAGGGATCAGGAAACATGTGTAGGGGGGAGGATTTTCCTAATTAAATAAATAAAAAAGGAATCTAATGAGGGTTTGGGAAACTAATCACTTGAAAAATCTATAAAAAGGACGGCGAAGGAGGATGATGGATCACGCTTGGTATGCATAAGGTTACGATGTCGGAATTCTATCTTGATTGAATTTCTCTTGTGGGAGTTGGGATACCCAGCTCGGACAACGAGTGGTAGCTTGACCTTGGGAGGCGATATGGAAAGCTAGCATTCTCTGGTATTGTGTGTGTGGCCCCTTTGTTGCTCAGTGGGCTCAGGGGCAAGAATAGTACCCTAAGCGTTGGCTGGGAGGTACCAGTTGGGTCTCAGTTGTTGGCAAGACAGAGTGAGACAGAATGTGAGTGCAGGAAAACAACAACATAACCTTCTCCTTTGCTCAAGGTACACAAATCTAAATTTCGCAATTTTTATTTAGTGACTGGATGTTGATTTACATCTAGATGGTAGTAAATTTTGGTTTCTCGCTATGTGTTATGTTGTTTTGTACGGCTTTACAATGCACCTGAGAGAGACTTCATCCTTTCTCATTTATGGTCCCTATTGCACAAAGAGCACTCCTTGTTTAATTATATATACTCCAATTTCTAGTAGTGCAACAACCCCCATTCATTTCAGTTGTCTTCTTGATTTGTTATACTCTTGTGGCGCAGCGATAGTTCTACCTGTCATATTATTGCCTGCGTTTATAATCTATTGACTTGTGTTATCATAAACCCTGCCGGTTGTTTTCCATATTTCCAGGAATTGCAATTAAAGGTGGGGCCATGCTTAGTTTTCATACCTGGAAGCGTTATGTTTTTATAATATTTTATTGTGAATGTTTTTCTGGAATGTGTATTATTTTCATTTTGGAACGATTGTTTTAAATGTGATAGGAAATAGTGCAGTGCTAGATTTCTATTTGGTGAGGGAACATCTGTTGTATTTATTAGGAATATTGTCATTGTTCTTTCAATACAGAAAATATAAAGTTGGGTTACAAAATATGATGTGAGATGGAATAGTCTAGTTACTGTTTGTACAACATCTTAGTATGGGAAGGAATTGAAATATTGATGTGTGTTCTTATCCTATACTTGGGCATCTCTTTTTAATTGTTTTAATGCAATTTTGTTCAGACTGCATTTCATTTTTCTTCCTAGAGGTTGTCTCCATTTCCCCATGGCCAGAACGAGCCAGGACCAACCATTCCCTACATTTAATCTTTATTGTGATTCTATTGGACTGCATTTTATGTTTCTGCCTGGAGTTATTACCTTAATTCTTCTTGGTCGGAACGTGTGCAATCCCGAACCTTTCCACCTATAATACGTTGCAGAAGCATGGTGCAACATGTTGGGCTCATGAACTCATCCATTTTTGTAAGTGCATTGATGATTTTGCAGTTATGATAACCAAGTTAACTAATCATGGAATTTACCTACTCTACCAGAAATTTCTAAATCGTAAATCTTGAATGACCTGGGGCGGATTGTGGCATTATAATCGTTGTAATTCTTCTGAAAAATGTTTTCATTTACCCTTAGATTAGCAGTGATCTATTACAGAATCATTTTATTATTGTAGCATTGGACAAAAATGGTAGTAGTTACTATTCCAAATTCAATTTATGTCAGTCATAAATAATGGAAATCAATTGATTATTTATTTTTATTATGAATATTAAAATTGATTTACTATGATTATTTATTTTTAAATATATAAAATTTCATATTGGTTTACACTTGATTATTGATTAGCTCTTAGATCTGAAGTTTTGATTATTTATTTTTAAAGATATAAACTTTGAGATTGGTTTACCCTTGATTATTGACTGGCTCTTAAATTGATTTTTTTTTTAATTCTCTGACATGATCATGAGATATCTCACTTTGACACCGCATCTTTACCCAAAAAATTTTAAATAAAAACCAGAATAGAAATTTGTTTCTTTTATTTAAATATACAAAACTTTAACATGGTCAGAAAATTATTATTATGTTGCTGGAAAGTGGTGGGATTGTTTTATTGATTTATTTATTTATCATTCCAATCTGTGTAAATATGAGATCATGTTGAAAGAAGTGTGGGATGCCAAGGGGGAATTTAATTGATTTTGCACTTACCTTTTTTATCTCTCACAATTGCAATCCTTCCAATTAACAATTTAATGCTTCCTATTTAGATACCACTTAAAACATGGATTTATTTTAGATCCTTTTAATGGTTCACTGCGTTAGTGTTGGATGTGTGATCCAAGATGTGATTAAACAATTGTTGTACTCATTTTAGTGGCATTTATAACAGTTAGATAATAGTAAGTTGACTATCAGATTTTGTTGAAATTTGTTTTACTGTTTTTAAAAATCAGTTCCTTCCCTCAAATGCATTCCAGATAAGTCTCTAATAGTGTTTCAAATAACCTTTGGAATGCCTTTAATTCCATCGTATAAAAGTCAGTTATGTTAATGATAATATTTATAGTATAATGTTTATAGGAATGTCTTAGGTTAAAATGATATTTTTTATAGGACAATATTAATTTATTCAAATTAAATTGATGCTCATTCTTTCTAATGATGAAAAGGGGTTGTAATTAGGAAGAATGAAGAAATATTTGTCTTATGTTAATTAATGGTGTATGATGAAAAGGGTTTTAATGGAGGGTAAACAATTAATTGAAGAAGATAGATGGATGTATTACAAGATGTAGTTTTATGAGTCCATTCTTATTATATCTGCCAAGTTGATTAATCGTAGTTAATGTTTTCTTTGACATGATGTATGCATGATTAAATGAAGGACCCAGGAAGGTATATCACTTCTCACACCTCAATTTTCATTTTAATGAATGATAGATCAAATAACGTGCCTGGAATTTAAAGAGAATTGTGCCTCAAGTTTGTTATTGCTAGATATATTATGTATGTCAGCTTCCTTACATGCTTATAAATTTAAGATTGATTGAAGTAATGTCTATATGTTTAGAATTATCTGGTTTTGCGCAGTGAAAGGCCACTGATGATTGGCCATTGGATTTTTGGTACGTCATGGAAAATGTTGAATCAATGATTTCTAGTTCTCGCTCACTTTAAAGTTTCATGTTACTTGTGTCATTGATGTTGGATGTGTTGGTTCGGTCTGATGATTTTCCTTAGTTAGCAGGATTTGTCTTGCGTGTGTCAAGAGGGATGTCAACACCTCCTTTTTCCTTATAACAGTCACCAGCCTTGACACCTTAAATGGTCAAAATCGATGGGAATCTAGGCTTGAGCGTTGCTTATGTGTCTTGGAGGTTAAAGTGATTGTCTTGTGTGGTGTCTAGTTGCATGATGTGATAGTATTCTAGGTGGTTACGTTATCTATTTCCTGAATTGTGTGCATTATTGTTACAAGGGAAAAACTCTCTATGGCCAAAGGTAAACCACAATAGATAGGTATGAATATATAAATCAACTCAATTCCAACATATGCTATATAAAATAATGTGCAATACAAGGAAGAGGCCTACCTCGATCCAACGTTTGATGATTTTCCATCGTTGAGCACTTTGAACCAAATCTTTATACCTCCAAGAATTTCTCGAAAAATGAGCAGAGCAAGTACATAGTGATAATATAAAAGGGGTTAGCACGTCATATAGCATAATCCATTAATAAAAATTACAAAAATGACCATGGATAATAATCATATATTTGCAAGATAGCAATAGGACAGGAAAGGAGTATTTATATTAATAATTGATCAACATAAGTGACAACATTATAGAGTTCTGTGTCGACACAATTCAAAACCAAGAAACCAAGTTCCTTCCAACTAGGTCTCCAGTACTTCAATCCTTCACCAAAGGCAAGCTCATAGGAAAGAGGCAATGAGGTCATCTCAACAATAGGGAAAGAGCTTGGGGGTTGAACACTATGTTTAGACTTGAGGGACAAAGGGATGCAGACTCAATATGAAGTAATTTCTCTAGAGTAACTTTTCTCTCAAAGTTGAATGCTTTCTCCTCCTTTTTTTTCCATAGCTTGAAATTGTGCTCTTATAGCCTTTAGAATGCAACTGAAGGGCCGAATCGGAACGTTTCTAGTATATGGAAGGCCAAGGATCAGAGATATTCTATCGTAACATGGAAAACCGACCTCATTTTGTATTTTCTGGCACAAATCCCGATATACACGAGTTGTAGTGGAGCAGCAAGTGTATATGGATCTTGTATAACTGATAGGGAGCGTATATGTGGAAAATGTATATTTTTAGCTCTAGATTCATCAAAAGGGGATGATAAGTCTACATAGGGAAATGGAAAAAGGCCCTTTATGCAAGATAGAAATGGTGAGGAAAATCTTGCTATAAAAGATGCCCCCTAATGTGTGAGATCAGAGGAGTATCTGCGATGGCTGAAATACATTATAAATAACCCAGAAGTGGAGTGGTGGAGAACTAGTTGGATGAACACAATTGCTCGTTACATTATGTACTGACTTTGCATACATGGCTGCCAAGAATACAATGCAGATCCATGTGGAAAATATACCAAACAAGTGTTCATGGCCATGAATAGGAAAATACAAATGCGATTACATGCCAAAAGTTGTCATAGTCACGAACAAGGCCCAGTGAAACTAGTATCAAAATAAATCTAAAGATATCTGTATGCCATGAAGTACAATCTGATATCACATGATCACTGAAGTCAAATAGGTATTGGTCCAATGAATGGGAAGCAACAACTCAATAAAGTTGCGGCCACATAGTGATGTCTTCAAGTCTTCTACACTATCCGCCAAATGTTTAAGTCTACATCATGTGAATAAAGGAGTTGAGGTCGAAGATGATGAGATATTGTTTGTTTACTGTTCATTGAGGTATATCGTTAATAAATGTGAGGAAACCTACCAATAATAAAAGTAGGTATCAAGGCACCGAGTACATTCCTACAAGTGTGAAAAAGGAGTCGATGTTGAATACTTGAGAAATCCATTGATCAGGAGACATTGATGTATTCCCATATGTCAATGGGGAGAGAGCCTACCACTACTAACTGCAAGCCTCAAGGTACTCATAAAACTATAGGTCCCATATCTAGAATAAATGAGATGAAGTCGATGGAAAGAGACCCGCTAAAAGGAGATCATTGAGGCATCTCTCATCATTCATCATGAGGAACAAAGCAAGAGCTTCATGATTTCATGGATATCGAATGAAGAACATGTTTATGAACCAACAACCTTGTGCATCTTTCGTGTGTGACAAATGAAAGAGATACACAAAAAGGACCCTCTAAATAACAACCAATGATGAAAAACTGCTGACAAAGGTGAGGAAACCACCAATAAGGCTAATGGCATTCAATAAACTACATGAATCCCAAAGTGTGAATAGATGTCTTGTCGTCGAACATAAGGGAAACCACCCAGTCAATGACCAATGATGAAATTTCGATTGTTGGGTTCAAGGTGACCTACCAATAATGGAAGTAAGGCCAGGGTGTATGATAATACCAACGTATCATGTGATTTTGAGACAAACTGAGGATATGTTCGACATGCAAAGTCTAGATTTATAAAGAGTGGCTGACACAGGTTGATAGACTTCCTTTGAACAAGAGCATGAGACAAATGGTGGACTCTGACAGCATGGACTCAATGATATGAAAATTAGATGCAGGAGGCATCAATAACATTCTCTATAGGGACTAGAAGAGTAACCAGTCGATAGGAAAAACTTGTGTAGCGATATCAGCTTCCTAAGGCCATGTTAAACCCAAAATTATGATGACACAAGGAATCAATAACTTTTTGCTTTATTCAAAGGTGACACGACTTCTGCCAATAAAAATATAGTGCTCCCTTCCCGTCCGTATTTTTTTGTTTTTCCATAACAAATGAATGCTATGATACAGAGGAGGGAACGAGTGTCGCAAGTAAGAAAAACTAGTTCCAGTAGTGGAACATACCTATGCATAATGAAAGGAAATGCATGTGGGAGATGGACACTCGGGGTGATGTTCCCTCTAGGGTATAGGGTGTCAAATTGCGAAGGATATAAACAAGGATTTTCTTGGTTGAGGATGCAAACTGCTTAGGCAACGGTTTATAACGCAAAGCGAGAACCAGCTAAAGGCTCAATAATACAAGTGAGGGCATGAGATGCAATCACAACTTAACGCCAAAAAAATTCCTTTTTTATATATTTTAGTCTACTTGGTGTGAAAAAGGGGTAAACTTGTGCCAAATAGACATCTTTTCAAATCAAATTTACGAGTCTGAAAAGGCAAGTTCACTCGGCAATCTTTTCAATTTTTGGTAGTGAGTTGGAAAAGAGATTAAATAAGACTCATGACCTTTCAAATACAACTTTAATGAGTGTGAAAGGGACAAATCACTCGTCTATCTTTTCAATTTTTGGATGAGTCAGAAAAGATCTTAACTGAGACTCATTTTTTGGTCTTAATCAACATGTAAGGGGGGAGGCCAAGGCTCCTGTCCCAGCCTTCTCCCAAAATTCAATACCTTGCGGATAGCTGACAAGAGCTTGGGAAAACCCAAGGCCCTCCAAGTCAAGGAGGGAAAATTGCTAATGGAGGTTATCATCTCTATGATGGTTCGAATAATGTCTTAATGGAAAAGACATAGGTGGGGGAATAGGATGTCCCATCAAGTCGTCCTAATCGAAAGGAACCTCGTCAAGACTTGGAGGGAGAGAATTTGGGGGAAGAATAAATCTCTCTCGTTCAGAAGGGGGAGGATTTTAAATGTTGATGACATGATTGAAAGGTGCATCATTCTCTTCAGGGAGAGTAGGGTTGACCAAAGATTGCACTGGTGTGGCCACTTCTTCAATTATAGGTTGAAGAGGATGCATAGTAATGGGGAAAGAGATGATTCACCCTTAACAAAGGGGGTGAGGTCGAGAGAAGATTACGTCAGTGGAACCACCGAGATGATCAAGGGAGAAGTGGTGTGAAGAGAGACAAAAAATGCCTCAAAATCTGAAGGGCTCTTGGGTGAGCCCCATGCTTCTAGTATCTCGGCAGTAATCAGACACAAATGAGTAAGGTGACTTCCTTCACAAGTCCTGCAAAAGAATTTAGGCTTATGTTTGAGGCGTCTGGGATTCTTAATGTAACTAGCAGGGGAAAGAGAGTTGTCTCCTGTATGATAAATAAAAGCGGGATATGTGACATCGCTATGATTCGGGGAAAAAAGAACGGTGCCCCCAACATAATTGGCAGAGGTTGGGGGAAGGCTGTCAACGTGGTTTGTAGAAGAAGTTGACCCATATACGACATAACTGGCAGAGGTTGGAGATGGAGCACCAATATGGCTGACAGTGACTGGGCTGGCGATTGATGATGGCATTTGATTCCATGGTTTGGGGAAAGATTGGTTTTGAAAAATGACAACCCAAGCAGGATCTTGGTATACCTCTTTCCAAGGCCCAGAAAGGTGTTGGTTCATGCCAAAATGGTATGAAGAGGTTTGGATGGGTATCGTCACTGAGATATGTGAAGAGACCGAGGTAGGATGAGGATTATTCAAGTGAGGATATATGTTTCCCCCTTGTGAAGGGGTCCCATAAAGAGGGTAGCTCGAATCGTAAAAATGGTTCTCTCCATATGAAAGACTTGGTGGTAATTAAGGACCTATCATGGAAAAAGTGTTCGAAGGAACTAACATGACAGACAAAAGATACATGGCTGGGGTGTAATAAGTGGGATAAGAACCCATATGAGTACTGTCTCCTGAAAGAGCATAGCTAGTATTGGATCCATAGGGGGGAAGGTTCCACCCTCCCATGGGGACTAGACTCATATCAAACGAAGTAGTAGGCATCGAAGCCATGGTGCCCCCAGTTCCAATGCTAGGATTCATATATGTGGTCCAAGGAGAGGGTTGCACAGGGGGAGGCATATCAACAGAAAAATGGCTAGAGACCCAAGGTGCAGACTAAGCATTGTAGTTATACATACCATTGTAAAAAATGGAAGGGTTCGTCCCCATGAAATTAGCAGGTATCATGGGGTAGGTAGCAGTGAATGAGGGAGCAAAAGAAACTCCACTTTCCATAATGATGAAACCCAAAATAGATGCCTAAGGTTTACTAGTAGTCAAAGAGCATACCAACAAGTCAAATAGACAATATGCATGCAAACAGGCTAAAGTGGTTGAGTGGCCTCCCTCACTAAAGAAGGTATGTCTCATCAAAGAGGGACCTGAGACTCCCTGCTAAATATTGGAGGTAACAGAATCAGTTATAAGGGCCCTCGTAGGCTTAACAACTAGTAGGTCAGATCCTCCCAGAGAGGTAATCCTCCATAAAGGTTGTGTGTTGTCCGACCCCTATCTAACTCAGGATACAAGCAGAATAACCCCTTCAAGTAACCTATGAGATACCTAAGTCAAGCGACTAATAAACCACTGTATAACCAATGCATGGGTGAGTAGTCGTAAGTCCGGATCACCGTATGGGCAGGGTAGCAAAGCCCAAAACCTTGAAACCACTACCTTTCACAGAGGTATGGGTACTAGCAAGATCCCCAAATACAAATAAATCCAAAGAAATATCTCTGACACTAAGTGAGTATCCAAGCGTTATCCCTTCAACTAACTTTACGTGACCTCATGATTAATTTTGGTGTGAGAGGATCCTCCTGATATTACCAATTATACAATGGACTTCTTAACTCCCTGTCTCAGACACATATTTTGATTTAATTTTATTGGTCATGGTTACTGAAAAAGGTATGGAAGTGAAACTCATGGTGTTATGACTCTGCAAGAAAATAAATATTGATATAATGCAAAGTCTATCTTTAACTTTTCAATGAATGATATGCTAAATAAGAACAATGCAGTCTTCAATTCCAACTTTGCAATTCAGAATTAAAATGAAACATTTCACTAAATGTGCTAAGATAATGATAAATATTCCAAGACGAAAATGCCAACCAATGCAAAATGCCTATTTTTTTGTATTTTCAATATACTAAAAAGAAAATGCATGGACTGATGAGCAACCTGATATATAAATTCTATTGTGTATAAAAGAAATAACTTGAGCAAAACAATAAGCAACCAAGCAAACATCTCAGATAATAAGGACAAATCAAAAATGGAAAACAAAGAGAAAGACTCCACCCAAAAATTCAACTCCAAACACATTTCCTGTCATCCCAGATAATCTCAACAGGCACTATCGAAACCCAAGAAGGCTCAACAATTTTCAAAACTCACCCAACAGTCACTAAACCAAGCAAACAAACAAGGGGAAGTGTTATACACGATTGTTAGGGGAATAGAGCGTATATACGCTTCTTGCAGTGAGACAACAAGCGTGTATACACGACTGTCAAGGAAAAAGGGGCATATATGCTTTAAAACAAGGCCAGGCAAGGGAAAAAGGATGAAAACTTAAACTCTGAGTGAACAGAATCTGTCAAGCAGTGATACGACAAGAAATACAAAGGAAAAGGAGCAATGTAAGAAGAAAAAGTACTTCAACCCTTAGAAGGAAGATCTCTCCCTAGTGGAGTTGCCAATTCTGATACAAGGGAAAAACTCTCTATGGCCAAGGGTAAACCACAACAGACAATTATGATTGCATAAATAAACTCAATTTCAACATATGCTATATAAACTAATGTGAAATACAAGGAAGAGTCCTACCTCGATCCAACGTTTGATGACGTTCCACCGTTGAGCACTTTGACCCAAAGCTTTATACCTACAAGAAGTTCTCAACAAACAAGAAGAGAAAGTACATAGTGATAATATAAAAGGGGTTAATACATCAGATAGAATAATCCATTAATAAACATTACAAACACACCCATGGATAATAATCATATATTTGCAAGATACCAATAGGACGGGAAAGGATTATTTCTATTAATAATTGATCAGCATAAGTGACAACATTACAGACTTCCGTGTCGGCACAGTTTGAAACCAAGAAACCAATTTCCTTCCAACTGGGTCTCCACCACTTCAATCCTCCACCAAAGGCAAGCTCATAGGAAAGAGGCAATGAAGCCCTCTCAACAATAGGGAAATAGCTTGGGGGCTGAACACTGTGTTCAGACTTGAGGGACAAACGGATGCAGACTCAATATGAAGTAATTTCTCCAGAGTAACTTTTCTCTCAAAGTTGAATGCTTTCTCCACCTTTTTTTTTCATAGCTCAAAATTGTGCTCTTATAGCCTTTAGAATGCAACTGAAGGGTCGAGTCAGAACGTTTCCAGTATATGGAAGGCCAAGGATCAAAGATCTTATGTCGTGACATGGAAACCCAGCCTCATTTTGCATTTTCTGGCACAAATCTTGATATACATGAGTTATAGTGGAGCAACAAGCATATACGCATCTTGTATAATTGATAGGGAGCATATATGTGGAAAAATGTATATTTTTAGCTCTGGATTCATCAAAAAGGGATGATAGTCTACATAGGGAAATGGAAAAAGGCCCTCTGTGCAAGATAGCAATGGTGAGGCAAATCTTGCTATAATAGTTGTGTTCATCAAAGAGTTGTATTGATCGACTGTTGTATTGATTGCTTTCTTGTTGAAAAAAGAAAAAAAATAATATATTACACTTGTTATGCATCGCCTGTTGTCGTAATGATGGGGGTCTTTACATGATTGAAAATTGTTATAATGATATCTCATGATGTATGTATGTTTTTAATACAAATGAGATGTTGGCTATGGATTATGGAAGCTTGGGAAAAACATAACTACAAGCAAGTCGAGCTCAATGTTGAAGGAATGGAATGAAAAAAAAAACTCCAGTGGACTTGTCACAGTTGGAGTTCTTGAAGAAACAACTCTGAAACTTCCTGGCTGAGTGCACTAGAGCCCTGGAGAGAAGTGGAAAATCCCGAGGGACTGCATGGCAGAGAAAGGGGTTCATTTTTTTAGGTTGTGTAAGATGATAGGGAAGGAGATCTTACTGGTTGGAACCTCTTCCAGAAATATAAAATATGAAGATCATTATACATGTTTTGGGTCAGAATGTCTATGTATAAATGTTTTATTTTAGTCTAGAGTGATTATGTATATAACTAATTAGATGGATTTCCTTTAAATATTAAAGGATAAAGTGCCTAGAATTGTAAGAACATCAGTATGGTGTTGTGCACTGAGACCAGTTCCAAAATAAGGGGAGGGGGATGTAACATCCAAGTTTTTTATCCCTATGAACTATAATTTATTATGTAAATATGACTTAGGTTGGTGAGCTAGTAAAGTTGGAAAGGGGTCAAAGTGACTAAAAATGTAATACACACACACACACACACACACACACACACACATTGATGGCTGCAAGATGAACAAGGACAAGAGATAGGGGGTTATGATTCCACGAGAGAGGGGGATTAAGGGGTTAAGTATTTTTATTATATTTGATTTACCCATTTTGGTTTTAATTGAGAAAAGTAGTTGCATGAGATTATTGGGGAGGCCATGTGGTTATTGGATATTTTAATTATATAAACCATGCATGTGGGGTGTTTGGGGGTTTTTCTTTTTTCTGGGTTAATCATTTCATTTTGAGAATTCCTCATTTCACTCTTGATAATTTGTGTGCTCTTGGTTGGAGCATGGAAATGAATGGATGGAGGAGGAGAGATATTATGATATTATTGTGAGGAATTACTGATCATTCCAAGTTGGAATGGATGCCTATGGGCATGATATTGATGGTAGTTATGAAAGAACTCTCATAGTTGAGAATCCTTTGAGTTTTGAAAATGGATATTTCCTAACCAGTAGCATTGGATCCCTGGATAGAAATGGAGAATACTGAGGGACTACATGCCAGAGAAAGGGGTTCATTTCTTTGGGTTGTGTAGGCTGAAAGGGAAAGAGAGATGGAAATTAGGTTTGTTGTGTGGTTGGGAAAACCTAAGAGAATATTATCCAACTGATGTGTGTTTTATATATATCCTAGGACATGTCCTTGTGGATTCATAACCCTGGCTCGGGGGCGACCTGTTGTTGAGAATTGGAATAACAATTTCTATGGTTGGGAGGAACATTCTTGGTCTGCAGCCATTTAGTGATGGTTTAATTAAACATAAGTTCCCTATGTGTTCTATGTATATTTATATTTTGTTGTGTATTATTATTACCTATGAGATTCATATATATAATCTTCTTTCTTGCTAGTTATTGTTGTGCATGGAATGTTGTTCATTTGTTGGATGGTTTGGAATGGATATTGATATTTCATGTGTGGTTATTACATTCTTTCATGCTTGATTTCGAATGAATTATTACCAGAATTTGAGATCATATATGGAACTGAGTTTTTGAGGTAGCATGCCTAGCTTGCTAGTGGTTTGGTACATTGCAAGAGAGATAAATATATGAAAATCCTTCCAGGTGTTCCTACAAGTTCACTAAGTGGAATATTTGGGTCATATTCTATCTCATGGAGGTGTCAAAGTGGATCATAACAAAATTATAGTTGTGATAGAATGGCCAATTCCAAAAAACTTAAAGAAAATTACAGGATTCTTATGATTGACAAGATATTGCCACAATTTTGTCAAGAATTATGGTTAAATAGAAGAACTTATAATTGCACTATTAAAAAAGGAGGAATTTTATTTTACTCAATAAGAAACTCAATCTTTTGAAAATATTAAGGAGTCTATGTGTACGACTCTTCTCTTGGAAAAACATGACTTCACAAAATCCTTTATTGTGGAATGTGATTCCTTGGTACATGGAATTTATGCAATATTAATGAAAGAAGGAAGGCCCCTTTCCTTTTAAAGTAGCCATGTTAAAGGAAATAAATTAATCAAACCCATTTATCAAAAGAAAATGTTGGCCATATTACCCGTAGTTATAAAATGGTTCCCTTGCCTAATAGGAAGATGTTACAAGGTAAAATCATATCATGGTAGTTTGAATTTCTTATTGGAATAAACATTATCTTCATAAGATCAATGAAAATGGGTTGCAAAGATGCTAGGTTATGAATTTGAAATTATCTACCAAAAAGGAAAATAAAATATGGTGGTAGATGCAATTTCAAGGAAAGAAGAAGACACAAAGGGTTTGCTTTGTGTTATTTCCATTCCATAATATTATTGGGTGGAAGAAGAAAATATATAATGGAAGCAAGTTCAAAAGATATGCAATGTCATTCAACAACTACAAGAGGACCCAAGTGAATTAGATAAATTTGTGTGGAAGAATGATTTGCTATGGTATAAAGATCATGTATATTTATGTGATAATTCCCAACTCAAATCAAAGGTCCTTATGAAATTGCACACTACTTCTATAGGACACTCAAGGTTCTTGAAAACTTACCACAAGATCAAGAAGGAATTTTTTGGGGAATTTCTTAAAATTGATGTTCAAAATTATGTGGCTAAATGTATGGTTTTGCAACATAATAAGGGGGAGAAATTGAAGAACTCAAGTCTATTATAACCATTAAATATACAAATTCCACAATGGGAAGAGGTTTCAATTGATTTTATTACCATTATACCCAAGTTCAAAGGAAATAATTTCATCATGGTAGTAGTGAATCGAATCACAAAGTATGTCCATGCTTTCTTTCTTTATCATATCTTTAAAGAAAGTATAGTAGCCATAAAATTCATGGAAACACTTCATAAGCTACATGGAATCACTAACATCATTGTAAGTGAAAGAGATCTAATTTTCTCTGGAAATTTTTGGATTGAATTATTTTCTTTTTTGGGTACTTAATTGGGTCATAACTCTTTTTATCAACCTTAATATGATGAGAAAATTGAGATTGTGAATAAATATATGGAAGGATATCTTCATTTATTTTCATCTAATAAAAAAACATAATGGGTCAAGTTCTTTCCATTTGGAAAATGGTGGAACAACACATCCTTCCATACTTCATAAAAATTTCCCCATTTATAAAAAATGTTGAATATCATCCTCCATCCATCACATCACCCTTGAAAGGGAAATAAAATGTTCAAACAATGGATGACCACATAGAACAACAATAATAGTTTCTCAAAATATTGAAGGACAACTTGGTTACAACAAAAAATATGATGAAATAACAAGTGGATCAAATTCATAGTGAAAGGGAATGTGAAGTGGGGGATTGGGAATTTCTGTGGCTACAACCATACAAACAGATGCCCCTCAAGAAACAAAAATCAGATAATAAATTAACACCTAAGTATTATTGCCCCTATAAGACATTGCATAGGATTGGAAGTATGGATTACAAATTGGACTTACGTCTATATTCACATGTACATATAGTATTCCATGTTTCTTTCTTAGATAAGGAAATTGGTGACAAGATCCTAGTTCAAACTATTTTACCATAGATCAATGAAGAAGGAGAAATCATACCAGAACAAAAAACAATCCTTGAAGCAACAATTAAGCAGTTGGGAAATTGATCAATTAATGAGAACCTCATGAAGTGGAAGAACCTACCAATAGTCAAAGAAAAATGGGAAAATGATTTCTTCATTTAGAAACATCAAAAACTAATCAAGTGTTGAGGGAAACACTTGTTTTAAGGGGAAATTCATGTTAATCCCCTGGACAAATCCCCATGTTAAGAATAAATCCCTTTGTAAATCCCTAGATATTGAGTTGGTGTATTTATGTTGTTATATTAGTATTGCTAGCTAGACCTTTTAACTATAATAATACCCTTGTTATTCTAATTATATACCAAGGATACCCAGTTTTAGGATCATCCCATCTCCTACGATTGTTCTACTGTAAAAGGAGGTTGGCCCTTGAGAGGAACTTCACATTAATTATTATCTCTTTATCAAGGAATATAGTTACTTCTCTCTCTTTATGTTATTTCTGATATTTGATGCATAACACAATGGAAAATATCAATAAAATTACAAATTAATAAGCAGATTCATGAGGATTACTTGTAGCATAAAAAATGCATAGTTTTATTGACAAAGGGAGATGAGAGTTTTTATGAAAACATGTTTACAAATAGACAAAGAGGAGAGTGTTTTTTACTAAATAATACGTTGTCTTCATTTCATTATTTTGTTGGTTTATGTTAAGTTATTAGTAAATGAATTTTATTTTGGTTACACAATTTTTCACTACAAGAAATATGGTATTTTAGTTGTACATTAATAATACTATCTATGAAGATATCTGGAGCGGTCCGTAGCAACTGAGGAAACCCTAGCGATTCCGTAGAGATTCCCTGCATGCTCTGACCTGCCTGTAGTCACAACTATTGCATAATTTGCGCTGGTACTACCATACACCCTGCAACTGAAGGTTCAGGATGAGCCCAGAAGGAGGGGGGGAAACCCCCCTCATACAGGAAAGTAAAAACCAATGATAGAGAGGGAACAAGAGCCAAGCATCCCACCTTTGAGTTGTTGTTGCACAAGAGAGAACAACTCTTGACCAAAGAGAAGGGACTCAGCAAAGCAATGGATGTGGATCCAAGAACATCTCATCCAAAGGCATCTTGAGGATGGGAACGAGGAAAATGCATTCCCCAATTGGGAAAAACTCCAAGATATCTCATAAGATCAATGAGGGTATGGAAACACACCCAGTTCATGAGAGATCATGCCCTAATAGGCAATTTTTTGGGGCTCTGGCCTTCGGAGCGAGATTTAATATTATGATGGATCAAATATTGGTGGAACCCTAGGGGAGACTACAAGGTTCAGCTCAGCTCCAAAGGTTTTTTCACGATTATCCTCTACAACCTAGGAGACAAGGACAAAATATTTGACAATGGGTCGTACTTCTATAACTCAATAGGGTTATTATTTCAGTTTTGGATAGACCGTTTCAGCCCAGAAAGGGAGGATTTCACAATGGCCCTAGTTTGGATCAGGCTATTCCTTGCCACAAGAGTTCTGGCTGGAAGAAATACTAATGGTTATAGGAAACACAGTGGGACGATGTGCCAAATTGTCAGAAGCCACAAAATAAATAAAATACACCTCCTATGCTAGGATTTGTGTTTATATCGACATCTCAAAAGCCTTACTAGGCTCAGTAACCCTAGAATGCTAGGATGAAGATGGGAACCAAACAATAGACTATGACCACATCCCTTTCCGCTACAGAAAATTTCACGAGCATGGCCACCTCTTTTGAGACTTCCCCCTGAATGCCTAGGTCCTCAAAGATGGAGAGAACAAGCAAAACATATAGCTTCACCACATTCACAGGACATAAATGAAACCCACCACGGAAGAAGAATAAAGATAGAGCTTTGAAAATATCCACCAAAAACTCCTACGAAATTCTAAATCAATTGTCAGAAGAAGAAGAGGCCTAATATCCACACAAAGAGAAAAGAAAAGAGAAAGAAAAATGTCAAGCCTTGCATCAATCTGACAAAGGAAAAGAAGATCATCAAGGGGACAAGTCAGAGGAAAACAGGGATACCCTTATGTAGTTCGATGACCAAGACCTGATGGACATAGATATTGAAAAACTGGAGGAGGCACTCAACCAGAAGGATCTTCACACAATCCCTATGGAACAACTCAGAAAGGTTCATAAAGTGTTCATAGATTCCACAACAAGATCCACTTAATGGCTAGATATAGCCTTAGACCCAGCCACAAATTCAAAGCGCACCCCATGGGAGCACAAAAGATAAGGATGCAAATCTGCCCACCATCTCATCAAAGAGGTAGGGAACTTCATGCTCAACTTAGGCTAGGTTCAAAGGCTCTCAGATGGATACCTCCATCCACCTCCTCAATCTTCCCGATGAAGATCATAACCTAGAACATTGGAGGACTCAATGGAAGATACAAGAAGAAGACTCTTCGAGACTGCATATGTGTTGAAAATCTTGATGTCCTTCTATTGCAAGAGACCAAATTTTTATAGAGAAAAAGGAGATACCATCTTTCACCATTGTTCGAGAATTTGTGATTACCTCCCACATACTCCAATGGTGAGACAGGGGGGTTAGTGAACCTATGGAATCCCACAACAATTACAATAGATAAGCCCTTCTCCACTGTAGGTATGATCACAACACACTTCAAAGTCATAGGATCTACCAAGGAAAGCGAAATCATAAATGCTTATGGACGTCAAAGCTCACAAGATAAAGAGAACTTGTTGAAGTGAATAAAATCCATCAAATCACTACTGAGCTTGACCAACTAGGTGTTGGGAGGTGACTTCAATATGATCCTGAAGATGGACAAGAAAATCGGGGGCAGTAAATAGCTGGAGCAAGACAGTGATAAGTTCAGAACCCTCATAGACCAGCCAAATCTTATATACATAGAGACCCGAAATGGTATTTTCACCTGGTCCAACCGCAGATCTGGACATCAGTAGGTTGTTGGTTGGCTAGATCACTTTCTCATATCGAAATCCCTGCTGGTGGAAGATCTTGTCATAGAGGCCAACATTCTACCAAAAGCAGGCTCATACCACTGGCCTGTATATCTTTGTTTGGATGCAGGATTGACGCAAAAACTCAAACCCTTCAGTTTTGAGAAATATTGGCTTTCCCACCCTAACTTTCATCAACTCTGAACTTCCTAGTGGAATCAAACAGAAAGAGAAAATGTCACTTGCATGTACAAATTTCAGTAGTGACTCAAAAACTTCAAGACACAACTGAAGCATTGGAATAAAACCACCTTTGGGAACATCCTTCAAAGAATGCGAGAAATTGAGAATAGATTGGAAACCCTGCAAAATACCTTCATTTCAAGAATAAAAAATACAAACTTAATGAAGGAAGAAGAGGACCTTCAAGTGGAATTAGAAGAACATAAAAGGCAGGAGGAAATTCTATGGTGTCAGAAATCCAAGGTTCAATGGCTCAAAGAGGATGAGAAGAACACCAAAATATTCCACCGATCATTGTTGCACCATAGATACATAAACATGATAAGTCAATTGGAGGACACTCAGGGTAATCCTACTAGGGAGCACAACAAAATTATTGAGGAATTAACCAAATAATACAAAGACCTTCTATCAAAAACCATCGATGATAGAGCGCCAACAAGCACAAAGAAACCTATATCAAACAACAACCATAAAAAAGTATCAATAAAAAACACAACATCAAAATAGAACACCTTCTCTTCCTATTTTCCTTTGATTGTTTTCAGCCTAAACAATCTCTGAAACAACCCCCGCCTGACTTGACTTTGTTTTGGAAAAACTAGCAACACAACAAATCTAACTGCAATATGAACAAAACAAAGCATATCAAACAACAACTATAGAAACTAATTGCATAATACATATATTAATATGGTGACTAACTAGCTTGAAGCAAGATACTTGATGCATAAGACTCCTTACCTACCTCCCCTTCCTCACTTATAGAATAATATAGCGTTAAAAAGGAATTTAATTAAATCCCATTATAATCCATGAAAGCTATCATAGGGAATCATGTCAAGCAGTATAAAGAAATGACTTCAATATTCATGAACCGTGATAAATTTAATGAACAATCAAAGAAAAGTAATTCATATATATTTATTAAAATAATTATATATATCGTATAGTAAATATATATGCATCTTGTTTGGCCCACCTCTTTAAATGCAACTAATTGCGAATTGACATTGTAGCAAGATTTGTAAAGCATTATGGTCTCTGAACCATCTACCAAACCCGCATAATTAAATTGCCTATTAAATTCCCATTGTTGGCCCAACAATAAGATGTTTTTTTGAACAACCAATCATAACACAACAAAAAAAATTAGATCGCTCCCAACAAAGTTTAAATTTGGAAAATAACACCAATTTTTTTGTCAACGCGAAATGAAAAACAAAGTCAATGTAAAATATGATTTCTATAGTCCCAAACATTCAACAAGGACTAATAAGTAGTTTATAACATAGGTAAGTATTCATAATTAGTTTGAGTTTGTGAATATAATTTATATATTCATATTTTTAAT
>JASDQU011177700.1:0-16810 GCA_032191745.1 Picea mariana
ATGCATGGTTTTAAAATTTAACTCAGTTACGGAAAACGGCCTTTGATTTCGTTATACTATTAATTCGATTTTGGGATTCTTTCTCGTATAATCTAAAGGTGAAACAACAACCAACACTTTATGAAAAACTATGTCCCTTTATGACTATACCTGTGGCAAGACAACCCAACATAGAACCCGGTCTCTCATATCAAACCAGCCTCTCTTTAAACCTTTTCGATACCATTATGAAAATTTCTACTACTCGAGTCGAACTCGAACGTTCATGGGCAGCCGTTGAACGAGACATAAACATTTAGGAACAAGTGGAAGCTAGACCCAGAAAACTCAGAAATCAACCTTAGCTTCTTTCCTAGTTGTTTTCTTCCTTTATATATTTCACCCTCTTTTTGGATGCCTAGACTCAGTACTTTATAGCCTTAAGTACAAAATCTGGAACAATAGAAGACATCATTATTGGAAGACTATTGTGCACAAGATATTGAGGGTTGGATTCTATTAGCCAAGCATATTTTCTGATGTCTACAAAGAGGTTTCAAGATGTCATGAGTGCCAAAATTTTATGGGAAAAGAAAATTGCAACCTTTTCCATTGAAATCCATCTATGTTGAAGCACCTTTCAGACAATGGGGCCTTGATTTCATAGGATAAATCCATCCACATCCCTCATCTCAGCACAAGTGGATTCTTCCACCTACAAATTATTTCACTAAGTGGATTGAGGCAATTCCCACCAAGCAGGCCACATATGATGTTATCATTCAGTTTTTGGAAGAAAACATTTTGTCCAGGTTTGGGTGTTCAATGAAAATCATTACCAACAATGCAACAACATTTAAATCCAAAAAGATGGGGCAATTTTGTAGGGACTACAACATAACTCTTGGCCACTCTACTTCTTATTACCCTCAGGGTAATGGTTTGGTTGAGTCATCAAATAAGAGCTTAACTAGAATTATCAAAAAATTGTTGCAAGATAACAAAAAGGCTTGGCACAAAAAGCTCATCCACACAGTATGGGCTGATAGGATCACTCCAAAAATATCTATTGCTACCTCCCCCTTCCAGATTGTTTATGGAACTAAAGCAATTTTTCCTACTGCATTAGGGTTTCCAGTGATGAGGTTATTACAGGAGCAGGATGCTGAAACAAATGCCACTCGAAGAAGGAAGGATGAACTAATAAATGTCCAACAAGCTAGAGAAAGGGCATTCAACAATGCTTAGTTGCACCAAGATAATATTAAAGGGGATTTTGACAAGTATAACAAAGAGGATGATTTCAAAGTGGGAGACTTGGTATTAAGATGGGATGCCATAAATGAAGATAAGGGAAAGCACGGGAAATTCGACCATCTATGGATGGGACCTTTCAAAATTGTGGCGTACCATGGAAATGATGCCTATCTGATACAAGAAATTAATGGATACATCGTTGGAGGAAGGCCTGTGAATGGCAGGTTTCTCAAGCATTATATCATTTAAAACAATCATTACCTTTTCCATTCATTGTACATAATCATTTTTTTTTTAGCATGAATAAATTGAAATAAAAGCAACAAAATTGAAGCCCGAGGTGAAGGCCCCAAGTTATGCTGAGTAGATTTTCATTTTTTTGAATAAATGTTGCTAAAATTCAGCTTGCAGGAATAAATCACATCCCAATGAGTAGGCACTCGATATGCCATTCTTTTCTACCTTGCAGGGAGGATATCATATCCACTTGGAGCCCATGTTATCACTATAACAATTTCTGTGAGAAATCCAGTTTCTAGAATTTAGCGAGATGCTAAAATGATGTAGAGGTGTGATAAAATAGTGAATGAGACCATATCTAGAGGAAGGAGGCTAAGACTAGTGGAAGTGTGGAGTTGATGGGACTTGATGGGTCACATATCATGGGCACTACAGATCAACGACCAAAGATCGTTTCGGGCAGATACCTTGCGCGGAGGATATTTCCCAAAAGCGGGCCGAAAAGAAAACCATGGTTTCGGGTCAGGACCATGTGGTGCCATAGGGTGCATTTCGAGGCAATAAGCAGTCTACCCCAAACCATTTTGCCTCCCCCCTAAAATCATAAAGTATATAAAGGGGCATGCTAGTCATTATTTTATTGTTTTTTCAAATCCCTGGAACGTTGGAAGATTGGCGCGATAACCCTATTCGAACTTAAGCTCAAAAATATGCCAAAATCACTCATTTTCTGCTCAATTATAGGTATTTTTCATCACCACCACAGACCCTGTCATTTCTTCAGTAGCAGAGCAAGATACCACGTTGAACGAAGAAGCCCTAATTGACAAAGATTCAAATGTGATCGACATTGAATTAACTATCTCGCCGATATCCATGTCCATAGCTAATTTGTCAGACAATGTAGGGAAGTAGATACCCTTTCTTGAAGCAGTCCAGGCCTCCATAGTCCCTTATGTCATCAAGATCACATTCCCTTTCCCTGAATTCATAGGTTGGTGAGTAGAGCAATACTCACAGGAAGAGAAAGTTGTCTCAAATAAACTAGGCTCAGATGTCCTATGTAGAGTAGATAGCATGTCAATTCGATACACCCTCGACATACCAGAGTCCCCCTCCATAGTGTATGAACCATTTGAGGAAGAAAATCTAATTACGGTTTATAGAGAATGTCCCCCTAAGTCAAAAGCCTATTTTTGCAAATGATTGTCAAACCAGAGCATTTTTCCGAGAGTCTGTCCCTGCCAATAAGTGTGAATATCATGGTTATTGAAGTCCAATGGGTTTGTTCCATACTCAGTCAGATTTTAGGTTTGTATAATGATAAGTATGTGATAGAGGTCATGTTAGGTTTTATGTTAGCATTTTTCTAGTCGGAGTCTAGTCAATCAGTTTGCATCTGCTTTGATAGATTCATCACTGATAATATACAGAAGCAACTAGTGAATTTATAGTCACTAAGACATTTAAGATATTACACATATCTACTGAAGACATTCCCGGAGACTAACAAGAGCGAGTTACCTGAAGCAACATTCATATTAACTGAATGAAAAAGAATCACAATGCTCATCTTTATCAACAAGGTCATGTCCAAGGTTTACAGCCCGATCTTCAACACTAGCATGACAAGAGTCCTGAATGACATGAAAATTTATTTGCAACCAAATCCAGAAAACAGAGTAGGGGACTAGGTGTTGTTCATGCATTCTACAATAATATGGGTATATGGTTGTCAAGAATCCCCCTATCTTCTTCCTATTTTTCTAACATCCAAATTTTTTTCCCTGGAGTTTATTAGGAAAAGGATCATCTCAGAGACTTAACATTTCCTGAAACTGCACAAGCCATCCAACCTGAAATTCCCTTTCATCATTAGACCTTTCATTGTAAAAACTAGATCATGCTTGTCTCATATCCAGGCCAAGCTCAAAGAGCTTTGGTTTGCACAACTATAGATAAGAAAATATGATCCATATCATATCATATTTCAGAGAAGACTGGTAAACAAGCAACCCCCCTATGAGCATGAACATGTTGAGGGTTTTGACAAATTGGCAAATTTAGAAACATGTGCTAATATGGAATCCATATTGGAACCTGCCCAAAAACAACTAGTAGGGCCAACCCTACAATAGACTCAGACACATCAAACTCCTCAAAAGATGATAGTTAAAATACCCAATGTAAGTGTTTATAGAAAAAGGAGCAGTTCAGAGGCCTTGGGCATCAATAGTCAACATACTGTCCCTTAAAAGATGAAGATCACACAATCCCCAAATATAGTGGATCTAGAAGATGAGGAGCCTAAAGAACAAGTGAATATGGATATGGTGGAGAGTGGCATCAACAATGTAGAAGTTGAGAAAGGGAGCAAGCTCCAAAGTGAAGGTAGTTCAAGAACCTTCAACAACAAAAAGCACATATTTGATAAGGAAGTGGAGCAGCCTATCAATCTAAAGAGGATTTGGAAAAGCAGTATGCTGAGAAGGGAAACTTGGCTATGAATGAACTGAGGGAGTTAATCCCTAAAGTAGAAAATATATCTCAACATAAGTCTTCTCTGTTCACAGTGAGAGATGTAGAGAAGAAGACCTTCAATATAGCAGTTGCAGATGAAGATAAAGTCTCTGAGATCAAGATGAAATATGAGAACATCGGTGCTCCTGACAAAGTGAAATTCCACAGGAATACCAGTGACATGTTGTATTCAGATTACTTAGGTCTAATCCTAAAGAATTCAAGGCTGTCAACTTATGTACTTAAGTTGGAAGGGCAGTTGAGGCAAGAGAAAGCATCCAACAGAGCTTGGAAAACTCAGGTCAAGAGGCTAGAAGTTGAAGGCCCTCAGGGAGTGAAATCCTCCTTAGAATAAAAATACAAGATGATTCAAAGCATGAAGAAAAAAATAAAGATTTCTGCCACAGAGCATCCAAAAACAACAGAACTGATTGCTCTGGAACAAGAGAAGGAGGCATTTTGACAAGAAGTATTGAATTACAAGGCAAAATTATTGCAGCTGGAGCAAGAAAAAGTTAATTGGTCACAAGGGAAAACATAAGTACCAAACATGGCTATTGTTGTACCTTCTACTGAAGAAGCTAGGCCAAGCACTGATGGATTGGTTTAGGCTATGTCCCAAGTTAGCCTAAAGGTGGGAGAGATCAAAGGTCTAAAGGAAGATATAGAGAAGATGCAACAGGAAATGAAAATAAAGGATGAAAATATGGCCCAATTTCAGAAGGAGAATCAAGCTTTGTAGGAAAGAGTAAACGAACTTAAGACAAGGCTGAGAGGCAAAGGAATGTTGCAGGGAATAAAGCACATCATATGGGATTCTATTGTTGCTGAAGCTGCCAAGTTTAGGGTGTGTTTGAACTTCATCAATGACAAAGATAACATGGCCATCACATCCTGAAGCAGGTGCACTGTTGTAAATGAGACCCTAGCGAAGAAACCCTTAGAGTGGGCCCAAAATGCTATAAACCTGTTGAATTCCATCCCCCCTACAGAACTTCAGATTATTGGGGTCAAAGACAGGACCACATTGATCATCTAGGCTAGGAGAGTCATTTCCAAGCATAACCTGCTAAAATCAGTCTAAACCAAGGCCATACAGATGGAGCAAAGTATACAAGAATTCAAGGATCTGTTTGAGGAGTTGTTCATTAAATCTCTCCCAACATTTTGGGATGGCAAAGGGAAATTGTACGATCTGGAGGAATACAACTCTCGCCTTGCCCAATGAAGAATGGATCACTCCAATTTTAAAATCTTGGAGGAAAATTTGAAAAGAGCCACCCTGGTAGAATGTTTGACCACAAATTTTGAGATCTTGAATCAATTCAAAACAGTGAAGATCAGACTGCCAGCCATGACTTATGCCTTTTGCATTGACCCGGAGATTCTAATCAAGGAAATGATGGACTAGAAGATCCCTTATTACTTGTAGTGAAAGGAGATAATGCGTCTAGGAAAGACAAAATACAATTTCCCAGGAACCAACAACTAGCCCCCAAGTGTCACCAAATTGATAGATTCGACAGAAGACTAAAGCAGGACAGATGGCAAAGACAGAATTTGAGCAGTCAGAGAAATCGACTATTAATTTTATGGAACGTTTTGATTGATCATTGTAAATCAATTCACATACCGAGACTGTCAGTTGAAATTATTATAATCATTTTTAGAAGCTGAAACGTTTCAGTTTAGCTATTGTAAACATTTTCTAATTGAAGGAACTCGAATTGTATAAATGTGAGAAGTTCCAAATGTATTAGTGTTGGCAGAAGTGCAAGGGCACCCCCTTAGCTATTTTGAACTCTATTGTAATTTTATGAAGCTTAATTGAATACATATGCAGAAGTTTTTGAAGTATCTATGAAAAGATTCTAATGGTGGTGATATGAGCTTTGTCTCCTCTCTTTGTATGTATTTCTTGTGTTTCAAATTCCATTTACATTATCTTATGTTTAAATTGGATAGTTTAAAGGCCCAAAATTCATCTTGTGATGGTCTTGGCTTAAGGAATTTAAACTGTGTGAATTTCTTCCTAACTAATTCAGAATTCATTTCATTAATGCTCTTATGTAGTTACTTTTTTTTCTCTTTTCCTCTTACACTCTACAATTTACAATTTAAAACTCAGATTCATCACCTCATTTAGCCTTTATCCTCTAAATATTTCTACTAGCCAGTCAATGTGTTCATTCATTTTCAGAATTTCGACTCCATAGCCCTGAGTGTCCCTCCCCTTCCTTGCCAACAAATTTATAAAAAAACCCAAAACAAACTGAATTTAGCCATCAATTGCCAAAGAAACATCAAGTGACACGAGAGATCCCTCTCTGAGCTGAGCAAGCTAGTGCCCAACTCTAAAGCTGGTTGAAACAATTACCCTTGTCATTTTTCTATCAGCCAGACAAAATTTACAGAGTGCTAATAGAATGCTTAAAAAGATTCAAACCATTTTCACTAATAACATAATATATGATCATACATAGAAACAACTCTAGTTGAAAAGCATTTTCCCCCACATGTTGCACAATCTCAAAGGGGTTATAAATAATAGGTTTTAGCCTACTCTCCGAGCCTTTCATCTGTATCTTATTAATATGTGACCACACCATATCTCCCAAATGAAATATATTGTATACCTTGTGTCGACCATGCCTCTCTTTGTACCTTTTTTCTACTCTCTACTAACATTCTTTCACCTACCTATGTATATGTTGAGTTATTTGGAAGAAAGTGATAACCTTGTTATAAATAAACATCAACATCATGCTCCATCAAATTATCTTCAATAGCTTGTGCAATTAAAATTTCAAAGGATGTCTAAGGAAAATATCTGAAACACGTTTCAATTGGTGACTTACTGATACTCAACTATAACAATGTCGTATATAGTGTATACTTTCATCCCAAGTCTTAGGATTCGTTTTGGTAAACCCACCTCAACAAATGAACAAAAAAAATGTTTATCACTTTTATCTGTCCTTTGGTATGTGGTGGAGAGGATTTACTCCTATTCAACTTATTATCCATTATAGACCATAATGCTCTCCAAAATCAACTTAGAAATTTACTATCTTTGTATAAAATAATGGATTTATGCAAAATCCAAAATGTACCAATATTATATAGAAATCAAATTGCTACTTCTTCTCTAGTCACAATCTTCTTAAAAGGAATTAATTGCACCATTATATTGGCCTTGTCAACTACTATAAATAGGTAATTATGCCCCTTCATGTTCTTTTATAATCCACTGAGGAAATCAATTGCAAAGCTCTCCCATGGTCTACTCAATATAGACAAAGGATTATATAATCAATTTTCTATTAACGGGCTTCCATGTACGATAAAACATACATGCCCAAAGAAACGTAGCAATATTAGTGATCCGAAAAGATATTTTAAACGACAATGGTTGAGTTATCTTGCATGTGTTAAATTACCATTTAGGAAACTAATTAAAGATGAAGAATTAAAATAAACATAGCAGCCATATGAAGATCTATAGATATGAACATAAGCATGAAGAAAAACAAACATAGAACACCAAAGTGATAACGGAGTTCGACAATCTCGCCTACGTCTCTGGGCCTATGTCTCAATGGGATTTTCTTATTTCTATTCAAATCTTTTCAAGTACATCATGAAAGTTCCAATGGATTACAACAATGAACTGGTCAGTTTCTACCATATCTCAAGAACCCATCAAAACTGACGGCACCCAAATCAGATGAACGAAGCTCCCAGAAATGGCCCGCAAATGTGTGCTACTCAATAGCTTCCCTGCATGACAATGGATTTGGCTCAAGATTTATGCAACATAAACCTGCTCTGAACCTCCTTCCATGGATTCAAGAGCCTCTAGTTTATATAGGCCTGAAGTTGGTAACCATATCCCAACTTCCCCCCAAGATCTGGCCTCAAAAAGGGCCCAAGATCCCTAAAAAATGGATCAAATCCCCTCAATCAGGCTGAAAATCCATTTAAAAATCATAAGATAAGGTTAAAAACTCACTTTATGAAAATATTAGGGTGAAACCCCTTTATCTCCATGCCCCTGGTCATATTGGCATCCACCATGTGTCCAGGCACTAAATTGTTGTGCGTCGGCCCCCTGCCATCTCGAATCCTAGTCCTGTGCACCAAGCCATGTGGCCTCGGGCTTGTAGCTCCATGCATCCATTCTGTTAGCCCCCAAATTGGATATACCCCTGGTCGCGCACCCTGGTCGGTGGGCTAGCCCAGCTGACTAGGCACCAACCCTACACCTCTTCTCTTAATGATATCAAACCAGTTCTTATGGTATATCCCCAGAATCGTGGACTACTCCAAAGACATTCGCGCTAACACATATTACAAAGGAGTGGGGGATGATTACAACAGGAATATGCGATGTTGCAACCGGGGGATGGGGCCTAGCCCTAGCCCTATTTTTCACCACCATACTCTACGTTGCAACATTTATATAAATGAACCCATATAGAGGTAAGCACCACTAGGTAGGTGGGCTGGTAGCTCGGCCTACGCCAAAGCGCTTCCACCAATGCCCGAGGTTGTGGGTTCAAACCTCATGGAGTCCAAAAATTTGCAATGATATTAACTAACAAATGGGTGCCACATGGCAGCCCATGTCTGGGCCACGTGGCACCTTCTCATTCATCCGAACCGATGCCACGCACCAATAGCGGACTGGTCCATGCAATTCCCATGTTTCTACCCTGTCACTTGCCACTGTACCTTCCACGTGTCGTATGGTCCTGCCACTTTACCTACCACGTGTCGTACGATCCTGCCATGTCATCCATACGGACGTGCCACATGTCACCCTTGCAGTGGTGACATGTGCCACTCCATTATTGGTCCCGTGTACCTATCCACGTCAACATCCATGTACCCTGCCACATCATTTGTATGATTGTACAACCTGTACAGTCAATTGCCACGTGGGACTATACGGACTGTACAATCATCATTTTTTTTTTTTTGTTTGGCCAAATGAACAAATCGCGATATATAGAGCATATGACGTCCATTTGATCCCGTTCAAGTTGTGTTGGGTTACTTCAAGTTGTGTTGGGTTTGTAACGTCAAGGACTATGCACATGCCCGTTTTGAAGAGATTATGAGAACTTTGATTTTTAGGCCTTTCTGAGCCCTGTCTTGCTCCTGGATCCAATTCTGGATCACACCTCCCCAGTAAATACCTTTTGGTCCTCCAAAAGGTTAAAAAATTAACCTTACTGATTACCTACTCATAAGGACAAAAACAAAACACTATGTTGTACAAAAATGATGTTATAACATGTCATCATTTCAACATGTGTGATTACATTAATGGAAGCAAAATACAATGAAGATGTGACATCCACTTCTGGAAAAACCATGTGGTTGTTTTGTTTCCTTCATGGTGTTCCTCTTGCTTTGTTGGTAATGCCTCTTTCTTTGTGAGTACATGCACAATCCTTTTTTCCTTCTTTGGACGAAGCTCCAGATTAAGCTTCCAACAATTATCCTTTTGATGTCCACCCCTATTGCAAGGTTTTTCGGCATCCAGACTTTATTTCCCTTCCCTTTCTTCCATTTTGGAGTTGTGTCATTATGTCGTGTCTCCTTCCTAGTCAACATAAACTTACTATACAAAGATTGTCTCTTCCAACACTTGGCAACACAATGCGTAGGTGAATGACAAAAAGTACATGCATACATATTCCACAAGTTTCAGATTACATGATTATGTTTTTTATAATAAAAAAGAGATTTGGAAAAATCATGACCATTATATCTTCCTTGCTGATATTCACTTTTCTTTGGATATGAATTGCATTCACTATCACAATCATGGAGTGATACGCCATCACCTTTCGTGAAGTGTTCCTGTAATGACTTAAGCTGGCCATTTGAAGCATTACTTGCTTCCAAAGTTTTGGAACCCAACTTGGAGGATGCTCCAAACTCTTCTTCACCATATCCCAATCCTAAATGATGAGGTCTTTCCATAACCTAAATGGGATTAACGATACCTTGGCCCTTATATCCAAGTCCCTTTCCTTCATAACCCATATTTTTTAGCAATTTCAAACCTATACCTTTTGTATGTTTTTCAAATGCACCAAAACCATCTTGATGGGAGCAATGTGAAATTGATGAATGACCTCCACTTCATACCTCATAGATGTTTTCTGAAATAGATGTAGAAGGTAATTCCTTCAATTCTTCTTTTCCTTTGTTGTTCTTTGAAGCTTTCTCTTGAACCGATCTCTTTCATTCCAAGTAGTCTTCATACAACACTTTCACCATCTTGGACATGGAAAAGAGAGTTTTTCGCATATCCTTCTCATCCTAAGAAAGTCCCTCTTAAGACACCAATTTCTCAACTGAGATGAGCTCTTCCTTGGTAAACATTCAAACTCAAAATCCAACCGTCAACTAGCTCTGATACCACTTGATCCAGAAAGATCTTTTAAATGACAATGGTTGAGTTATCTTGCATGTGTTAAATTACCATTTAGGAAACTAATGAAAGAGGAAGAATTCAAAGAAACATAGAAGCCATATGAACATCTACAGATCTGGACATAAGCATGAAAAACAACAAACCATAGAACACCAAAGTGATAACGGAGTTCGACAATCTTGCTTACGTCTTTGGGCCTATGTCTCAGTGGGATTTTCTTATTTCTGTTCGAATCTTTTCAATTACATCATGAAAGTGCCAATGGATTACAACAATGATCTAGTCATGTTCTACCAGATCTCAAGAACCCATCAAAACTGACAAAACCCAAATTGGATGAACGAAGCTCCCAGAAATGGATCGCTTCCATGCATGACAATGGATTTGGCTCAAGGTTACTGCTATGGGAAAATCAACCATCAAATTGAAAATTACTGCTACCAGTAGCACCCATGCTAAAATTGGGGTATTAAAATGACACGTTTTTTTAAAGTGGTAAAATAAATCATCATTATTGTAAACAATATAATAAAATCAACCCTTAAATGCTTACTTTTAAAATCTTAGTTTATCACTCCAAGCAAAAGATAATACATAATGCGATGAAAATATCACCCTATACTTTAAAAATTCAACATCATTTTTTAATATTTTTTTTACTTTTAATAAAAAAGTAAATAAAAATGACATTGAATGAACCATAAATTTTTTCTTAAAAGTATTGTTACATTGTCCATATTCAAAACATATGAGCTAAGAAATTTTATTTTATTCTCCATAATCAAAACATATAATTCATAAAACATAGAAATGATTCATAACTTCATGTAAGATCATATGTAAGTTAAATGCTTGTTTCTAGTTAGCATACAAACATCATATGGATAAAAAATGCATAAAATGTTTCATACACTTATTCTTATAGACTCATGGATTCTGAAATACCATCAAAGTCTACATTGTCTTCAGAAGAATGATTGGATGAAGATGTAGACGATCCATACTCTTCTATATTGTCGATGGATGCACCATTTGAGTCTACATGCATGCTCAACATTTCATATGTAAAAATCATTTTATATCTATGACTAGGTTCAATAGACTCCCATGTTGCAGTTATTTCTTGTCACAACAACCTCTTGATAATATTTGTTTTCCTGGAGTGAATAGTTCCTCACTTTTTCAAATTGAATTCATAAACAAGTATGTCAACATCCTCTAATTTTAAGAGTTTAGCGCGATGTTGAGTTGTATTTTGAACCTTTCTTTTTCTCTTTCTACTTGCATGTTTCTCAACCACCATCTCTGGCTTGTACACACCATTGAATGGGTGTGCACACACCATTGAAAGGGTGTGTACCTGTTGCATACCAATGCACTTCAATTTCTATAGAATCTTCATTTTCTTTTTCAATCTTTATAACCTTTGCAATCCAGAATGCATAACCATGTGGATATTTATTCGCTAAGACTGCAATCATGATACCCTCCTTAATATCATGTACTGAACCCATGTAAAGGTCTTCCATGGCTTCACGTAGTGCATATGATCTTCGAGAACCAATAAACATTTCTCTTTCCTCTGCTTGTGAAAACTTAATAACACCTTGAGATTCTTGTTGTTCAACAATGTTTCTTTCTTCAGATTCATTTGGCATATTTTGTGGCCAATGAAATGGAGTCTTCAAAAATGTATCTTCATTTGTTGAGATTGACATTATGTCATTTTGACCATTGAAAAAGACTTCCACCAAACAGAATCAACAACATCAAAGTACTCATATGTATCTTTAACGAACTTTTTTATTTCTTCCAGGCATTTAGAATAATCTACATCTCTATTAAGCCTTTGTGCATTATCGATTTCAACAACTGATTGTAATAACAATAACTTTGATGCAAATATTGGAAAATCTGGAATGAACTTAAAAAATGCTAAACTTGATGAAGGCCCCCATTCTGCAGTAGTTGAATACTTCTTTCCCCATATACGTGTTTTCCCATCAACATTTTTGAAAAACAATTGATGTTGGAAGCTAATGTCATTAAGCTTCTCAATACTCTTTTCTTCACAATGTGATCCCTAAATAAATCTTCACATGTCAACAATTTCTTCTAATATGTGAAAAACAGGCTCTAGAATGTGTATGATTTCTTAATACATTCAATTAATGATGGTAGGATTCCAAAATTTTCCCTCTTCAATGTTACTGAAAAATGACTAAACATTTGATCAATATGATCATGAGTGTGTCCAACAAGAAGAAAACCAACTTTCACCTTTTGAAAGATTCCTAATTGAGTAAGAATGCTTAGATATCCAAATACAATTTGTTTTTTTTTTCATGATTAATGTTGTCTAACAGTAGATATAGAACTTGAGAAAGATTTCCAGAACAATGAGTGAGCACATGATTAATTATGGTCATGGTAATATTTGCATCATTATGATTATTTGGAGCTGTGAAGTAAACCCTTAGACACATTTTTCCATTAAAAATAATACAACCAACCAAGTGAAACTGAATGAAATTCTCTTGTAATTTTTTTGGTGTACAAACAAAATGTGTTAGAAGTGTTTTCTTTTGGTCCATGGCATCAATTATCATACCTAAATATTTGTTTGGAGCATCATACCACTTCTTCCAATGTTTTTACAATTTTTTCCTTTCACTTGATTGTTGATTCCAATGTTCTTGAAGTGCTTTGACTATGGAATCTGCACATGACATAAAATGAAAATATTGATAATATGTTCTCATAGTTGATAACTATCCAATTAAAAAAACAAAATAGTAAATACATACCCCTTTCTACCCGTTCATATTTATCTCTTCTTGTTTTAAGAGTAGCACATATACTGCAAATCCCCATCCTTGACTTCTTAGGAATACAAACATTGTTGAATTTCTTTTTCATATTCTTGTAAAATATACATATGTAATAAAATTACCATTTCCTTCAACACCTTCATCATATTCTTTGTATAAGTTGTAGATTTATCTCCTTGAGAAATTATCTGGAATATGTATTTTGTGATCTCTATTTGGCATACACTTTCCATGTTTGGAAAAGAAGTCACACATCCATGACAATGTAGTGTTTGTTAATGGCCCACTCTTTCGTCCATGATGTATCTTTAAATAAAATGAAGGATATTTTTCCAACCTTATTTGGATTCTTGATAGATGAAGATTACCAATTAAGTGATTTTTTTTGAAATCCTTTCTGCAAAGTAAAAGATTCCCAATGTGATAATCATATCATGTCTTGGTGGATATCATGCACCCCATTAAATATGAATTTTGCATTCTCTTATTCATTAACAAATATTTCTTCCTTTTATTCAAGGCATACATCTAGTCCATGCTTTTCAAACAATTATTTTGACAACATTCACTTGAAATCAAATCACTTAAGGAAACTAATTTAGTGAGAAATTATTTCCTAGACCTTGTATAACTAGAATGATTTAGATTGATATAAAAAGGTCTAGTCCTGGTCCTATACACAATGTTTCTTTGTAATGTCTTCACTATTTCATCATCCCCACTAGAAGGAATTTCCTAATCACTGGAAGGAATATCATACAAAACATTGTCAGGAGACCGAACAAGAGAATGTCGATCACCTTGATTTGTTGTAGCTGAATGATTGAGAACATGATATTCATTCCTAGGTCCATCATCATATTCATTGATAATATCATTGATAAGAGGAATATCAAACTCACTAGAAAAATGATTACTATCCTCACCAATGCCATTGGATATTCCATGAAAATATTCACTTGAAGGAAAATCATAATCACCCTTAAGACTATCAATTCCAATGAACTCTTCTCTAACAGAAATGTCTTCATCATCAATAACACCATCATTAGTGCCTCTAAAATATTTTCTTGGAGGAAAAACATCATCATCACCATTGGTGCCTTTTAATTTTCCACCTAGAAAAAAATGTCCACCATTGACATAATCATCTTCACTACTTTTAAAATCCCCACTTGAGGGAAATTATTCATCATCCTCATTAGTCCTTGAAGATCCTCACTTGGAGGAAAATTTCCTTCATCATCATCAATACCTTGAAAATCCTCACTTGGAGGAAAATCATCATCAACATTGTTTCCTTTAAATTTCCCACTCAGGAAAGAGTGTCCACCATTGGCATAATCATCTTCACTACTTTTAAAACCCCCACTTGAGGTAAATTCTTCACCATCCTCCTTAGTGCCTTGAAAATCTTCACTTGGAGGAAAATATTCATTAGAACCTGTTATAGTCCAAAATTCCACCACTATGTATTATTAGCCATGGCTCATCCATATACATTCTTGCAAATCCCTTTTGTTGAGTTTCCTTCTTAAAAACTCCATTTTTCAAGGCATACACACCCTGATACACATGTAACACGCGTACATATGTGAGCTGATACATATGCAATCCACGTACACTCACAAAAGTTGCAAAAAATAAAAATCCACGCTTCCCAACGGGGTTTACGGGATATGATAGGTTGAACAACCATTTTTACCTCATGTAGCCCTTATCACAACCAAATAACCATCTAAATTACATATAAAAAGGGCCCTAGGGGGGTCATTTGAGAATATAGAATGAAGAAACAAAGAAACTCTACCCAAATTTCTCCTTCTTTCTCTTTGAGCCTATGCATCCAATTCTGAGTATCTATCCTCAACATTCTCATTGTATCATCCTATTTAATTAATCCATCAAACCCATTAGTTTTGCATGTTGATTGTGATGGTTTTCTAGTGGGATTTATGCACTTGGAGTCTTATTGGAGGAACCCCGACGACGTTCATTGAGCGGTGTCAACATCAAGATTTTGGTAGTAATCTTCTTTACATGTTATCAATAAAAGAGAGCTTTCCTTTCCCAATTCATGTGTCTATGTTCTTATGAATTATTTTGAATATTTATAACTTATTTCATGAGAAATGTTTATGTTTATAATGATTGCATACATGCTCCTCTAGATTTTTTTCTGTGTTGTTTCAGGTAAGCTTTTGGAGGAGGCCTGCAATTCAGGAATGAGTAGTGGATAAAGGGGATCTACTACGGATGAAAGGATACAAGGTGTCTTTCTTTATATTTTTCTTGTTTCCTTTATTTAAAATCAATCATTAGGGTTTTGTGAATTTGGGTAATTATAAGCCAGTTTCAGTCTTTTAAGGAGTCATTGCTCTGCCTAGCCATTAGATCCTGACTAGAGGGATTTTCCCCAAAGCAGAATTGGCAATTCCACTAGGGATTATCCTTAGGGTATGTTTAGGAGATCTTCTTTTGGTTTGATTTCTTGGTTTTCTTGTACTTTCTGAGTCGTTTTTAGTCTCTAGCCACCTGCTATGTGTTTTCCAAGTTACCTGGGCTTGGTTTCAAGTATGAAATTTTTCTTTTTGAACATTTTCATACCTGTATGTGACTTGTTGGTTTTTCATACCATGTAAACACACATATTTCCTTAATACAACCCATGCACATATGCAGTCTCTCTGAACACAACTCTCCTGTATGTATCTTTTTGTAGTTTTTTAAAAACCCTTCGCTCTTTTGTAGGAAACTCTTGGATTATCAGGTTCTCCTGAGTGCCAGGAACCTATGTTGACTGCTAATTGATAGGGTTTGAATCTTAGTTTGTCTATAATATTGCAAGATAATATATTTTGAATGATCGTATTTCTCTCTCTATTTTTCTCAAAGTTCGAAGGTTTGTTTATAAGATTTAGGTTTTCATATGGATTCTTTTGAATCCCTGCTCTCTGGTAGTGGTCTAGAACCTAAATCAGTTGGATTTTTTTCCTTCTCTCGTTGTATGCTTTGAAAAAGAAAATAGAAGTTACTTTGTTGTGCTCCTTAGGTTTTTGTTTCAAAAGCCCCAAAAATCAATTATTATTTTTAGTTTAGTTTAATCTTTTTCTTCCCTTCCCTTGCATTCATTTTTTTTTTAAAAGAGAAAAAAGAAGCTTCTTAGCTGCATATTGATGTTGAATTGCATATTTATTTGGATGTTGTAGATTAGGTTATGTTTTCCAAAGAAAATAAGTTCTAACACAAAGTTCCTTGTTACTTTCTTTCCTAAAAAGATTAGGTAGTTACATTTCATTTGAAACGAAAAAATCATTATAGGATTGATTGAGCATAGAATCGTGGTTTTCATTTGAAAAGTTTTCATTTTTAAGTGGAAAGAGCCAATCTTCATTTGTAGGACTCAGTTTGATTTCATTTGCATTAAAGAAAAAAGTTCTAAAAGCTCTAGAATTCTCCTCTTTTTCATCTTTAAAAGAAAATCACAAGTTTCATCACCACACCCTTGAGTAATCAAGACTTTAAAATCAAC
>JASDQU011177702.1:0-26066 GCA_032191745.1 Picea mariana
ATTCATGCAAAGAAGGTGATAGAGGCCATGGAAGAGGGAAGAGTTCCAGTAAGAAGACTTATCACATGCATAGAAGAGGTAAGTGTCATGGAGAAATTGATTAGGAAACAGGTTCCCCTTAGCTTTTCCCTTCCCTTATAGATGTCAAATAAAGAAACACAAATCCTAACCACAAGAATCAAGTTTTTTGGATATCGATCGAAGCATATCAAGGCCACTCAAGCTTGGAGGACTTTGAGCTTGATTGAGATCCACTAGCTCTCATGCCAACAACACAACAGGGAAAGTTTGAAGGCAGAAGTTCGCTACATATTACAGTCGACATATTATTTGTAGGTAAAAGATTGTTACATATTCACATTGTTACATATTGTAGGTGGAAGTAGGGCTAATCTAGCACATATTGCAAGTTGAAGGTGGGCTAATCAGAAGCAAGTGAAATTTGATTTGTACAAAAAACAGAAGCAAGTGCACCTTTGAGGGTTCAAAAATTGAAATATAATTAGTATGAGTACCCAGATGTTGTGGCCATCACGAATATGAAAACAGGGAGGATGTTTTCCATTGCAGAAGCAAATATGGCAGAAGTGTACACCAGGTCTGCGAATTATAAATCCTGATATACAATGATCCTTCAATTATATTGTTGGGAAATGAACCCTGAGAAAAGGAAATAACATAAGAGATAATATAGCATCACTCGTATACAATAATAAATCGTAAAGATTGAAGTTGGTATATTGAACTTCAAGTATATCATACTTCCCTGGTATGAATCCGTTTATAGGTGGTAATCGAATTTAGATAGGCCTTTCCTTTCATACCAGCCATTCATATAAACATCATGTATTCATTAAAAGTCATAGATTTGTACAATGGAGGGTTGCAATTGTTGATCAGTGTCTCTATAGGTCCCACTATTTTTTCTCCACAAGGATTGCAAAAACCAGTGATGGATATTCTTTCTCTTCTTTTGTTGACAACAACTCTATGTTCAACGCTCTTGTAGATGCCATTTGTAAATATCTGCAATGTCAACAACATAGATGAATGAGTGCTATCAACAAGTTTTCCTAGTTTCTGTAAAGTAGTGCAAAGTAGCGATGGATTCAATCTTATGAGATAAATGATTCAAACAATCCAGATATCATATGCACTTCAAGGATGTAGAGGTAAACTTTCCAATATTTGACAACTACAGATCAACATGCAGTCATATTCATATTCATTGCAACGATGTAATCACGACTTAAAAACTAATGTTTTATACAATTATTGCAGTATTTTTCTTGCTTGATGTTGACCTACATTTGGTTGCCTAAGTTTACAAAAAAAGCGTCGGGGATCTCCCTCACAGAAACCCAGGCGTCGCCCTTTCTTACTTGAAGTCCGAGAATATTATCTTGAAGTAGAAAGGTTATGCCTCCCGGATCGAAATGAGATGACAAACCCAAAGTCAGATTTGGCTTTGGACACGTGAGATAGTAATTGATTCGAATGCACATGCCCATTTTTTTATTGCCCTCAAATGATTCCTTAAGATAGTCTGGATGAAGACCGAGGTTGAGAGAAAATACAGATAGTAATTTCAGGCAAACATCTACAACTTATTTGCAGTATTCTTTCATGTGTATTATGGATCAATGTTTATGATATGCGCATAAAATATTGTGAAGAAAACATGATATTTAGTAGTTAGATATTGTATATCAAGATTTATAATTAGCATTACCTGTAGCCCATTGGTTTTGAAGGCCATTTACTTTCATTTCTGCTACTCAGAGGCATGAAATGGTGAAAGTAATAATCTCCCCAATCGGGAACGACTCCTCTCTACACTCCAATTCGACTTCCATATCCTTCATATGTAATAGGATCGTTAACGTGATTATGCTTCTCTTCTAATGGCAGGTAAAAAAATTCTCTACTAATGTCCAAAGTAGTCATGAAAAGTTTCAAATCTATTCCATGGTTAATCACTTGGAAGAATCCCCACTCTCTGCAATCATCTGATATTTCATCCATCGTTCTACAATGCCACAAAGTGAAAGCACACAAGTCTTCCAGAAAATGACAGAGTTCATTGTAGGATGTTTGGAAGAATCCCCACTCTCTGCAAGCATCTGAGATTTCCTCCATCATTCTGTAGCGCCACAAAGTGCAAGCACACAAGTCTTCCAGAAAATGATGGAGTTCATTGCAGGATGTTTGTTTCTGCAAAACATTTGATTCATGCTAATCTCCATCTTGCTTTTACATGAGTCTGCGGGATCAAATAGAAGTTTGCGGGATCAAAGGAAGAACTAACACGTTGGCATGGTGCTTTGCATGGTGGTGCAGGTGGCAATAGGACATCAGGTGGAAACAAGAGATAACTCTTACATCCATCATTTATGGTGCCCTGGAAAATGGAAAAACCCAACAAACATTTAATGCTAGTAAGTAATGTTAGATTCATGGCTAACATTACTTGATATCCAAAAAAAATTAGAATAGAACCTATGTTTTAAAATAAGGTTTTGATGAAAAATATGGGCCTCTTCCTTAGGAAGAGGCCAAATAAGACGTCAAATATGAAAACTTAGGATAAATGATAGAGATAATTGGATGGCTACATAAAATCTTTGGTTAAAATGTATTTTTTGCATTGGTTTGTCTACCGAAATTGGAAAATCGATTATAATAAGTCCCTACACCCGAAGGTCAGGGACTAATAAAATGACTTGGCTCATACTATGTTGCTTCTAAGGATTATAAGCCATGTTTGAGACCCTATACCATAATTTATGACTCATAGAGAGAATTTGGGAGGTATAAGGAGTATCATATATGACTCATATAGATAATTTGGGAGGTATAAGGAGCTCTAGTGATTAATTATGTATTCCAATTATTTTATTATGATTATATCAATTTTGATTATAAACCTTAAACTTGTCTAATTGGATGGTTATTGTTTTATTTAGAAAAAAGATGGATAATCATGTTTGTTTTTGTTTTTGTATATTTATATAATCCACGGGCATCATTGGAAAATTAAAATTTTAAGGTAGGATTGTATTTTTTAGTCTATGCAAAGTCTCGCCTCATAAATTTGTTGGTAAGCACTCCATAAACTAAACAATAATTCATTTTTCCCCAAATTATTGTAAATATTTATGATTTTAAGTATATGTGTAAATATAATATTCATATTCATCTCTATTAACATTATATACATTTTACCTTCTTTCACCATATTTAATTTCATTATCCATCCACTTCAAATTTTTACTCGAAGTGTAAGGATTCCTAGTTTTTAAATTTTCCATTTTCATTATCTGTCATGATAAATGATCATGATTTGATATAGTCAAGTATATAATTTTCCACAACACCAAAATAATTTATTTCCGATGGAAAAATCTAGAAGCAAAAACATCATAATTAGAAAAATAAGACCTAGAACATAAGAGTTATATACTCTTTGACTTAACATATTGGCTTAGCATATTACTTTCAAGATTAAGATAACTCTATATTGATTTAGTTTTAATCCATCAAAAATGCATATTAATTTTTGTTGGAGATATTATACACAACTAAGATATTTTTCCTTATTTTCCTATGTTTATTAGTCATTATTGAGGGTCTCCTATTTTTTAGGAACCTCTCCTACATTCTAGGAGAATATTCTCTTCAATTGAATAACAAGGTGCAATCATTCAAGGTAACTTTGGTTTCATCACCAAGTAACCTAGAGATCATCACCATGAATGCACACTTACTTTGGGATCATCACTAGGAAGGGACATTCCTTGTGCATGCTTGATCGCCTCCTCATTCCACTTCGTTCTATCAAGTTAACTGAGAATTGCATGACTAGTTGACTAGGACTAGGTGGAAATTAACTCTCGTAACTGCATCTGTGTGTCCAAATCTCTCTAGACCACTACTATGGAACATTGTCTTATCCTCTAGTGCACATTAGTTGATCCATGCAGAGTATATCGTGTGTAAATTATCATTCTTTCATTTGGTTAATTGAATTACTCATTCTTTCTCTCCAATTTTTATCTCTTCTTCTTACTTTTGCAAGGTGTGTGTATTATTTTGTTAGTTAGATATTTTGTGCATGTATTCACCACATTATACATGGTATTAGATCCCACAAGCTGCTAGGAAAAAGGAACACCAATATTTTTATTTGAAGGTATTGAATAATTGAAGAACACAGAAAGAATGGAATCTCCACCGTCTGTAATTCTCACCCTGTACAAATAGGTAGAATGGAAGCAAAATATGGATATTTTTCTTAGAGGTAGAGGATTTTATAGGTTGACCATGGTTATAGAAACAAAACCCAAATCAACCATTGAAAAATCCAAATATCTCAATAGAATGGATGAGGCTTACGGATCCCTTTGCATGCACATGTACCATGAATTATTGTTTCATGTATCAACTTGTAAAACTCCAAATGAGATATGGACCACCATGGAAGGACTCTTTGGAAAAACAAGATGATGTGAGAGGCCACATGCTTGAGGTTGAAATACTTGCATTGGATTCAAGAAGTTTTGAAAACATCCATAATTTATTCACAAAGTACAAGGATTTTCTGTTGCAACTCAAGGCTTGTTGGGTCGACAAATCAACGGAGGAAAAATGAATGGTTTTCACCGGTTTTTCCAAACTTGGTTCATAATACTCCGTATCTGTTTCCACATTCCACACTCAAAGATTCATTGTTGGAGCATCCTGGACTATTCCCTCTTTGGATACCTTTATTGAGGTCCTGATTCAGGAGAAAGATAAACTCATCAAAATGGGTGTAATAAAAGACGCCAAAGCGCATTGACTTGCTCTACATGATGGTAACAATTCTGAAAATCATAAATCCAAATTAAAAGGAAAATCAAAGTCACATTCCGAGTCTAAGGATGAAGGGTATTCAAAACCCTTCAATGATTCCTCTAGATCCAAAAGTGGAAAAGACAAGAAAGGAAAAACATGTACCTACTAGAATTGAGGATTCCATCTAGAATTTGCATGCATGAAGAAGTTGATATACCTTATGACTCAGATTCTTCAAAAGAACAACCTTGGGGATCAAATTCCTGAGGGTTCCAAGAGGAAACCTGAAGATCAAGCCCCCAAAGGTAATCATCATGCATTAGTTGCAGTTCACTCTTCTCCTGATGCTTGTATTGTGGATTCAGGTGCATCCCACCATATGGATGCCACATAGGATTTATTATATTCTTTGACTACATGCAATGGTCGTCCAATCCTCATGGTGAATGAATCTTTAGTCGAGGTTTCCAAAAAAGGGAAAGTGGAACTAGATCATAGAAGTTTTTAGAATGTTCTACACATTCCCAAACTTTTTGTGAATCTACTCTCGGTGTATTGGATTACACACTTAGGCTCAGGAAAAAAGGTGGAGTTTACACCAGACTCCATGTCCATATTCGACATGCAATCCAACTCCAAGGTTGTTTTCGAGGAAGTAAATCATCAATATCGGTTATACACTTTTTTAAAGTTTATTGAACATGATTCCTTTGTACTACTTACGCATGCTAATATCAGTATTAGATTATGGCATGAGAGGTTTGGTCACCTAAACTTCAGGTACATGAAACAACTTAGAAAGAAGGGAACGCTCACCGGATTACCTGATATCCACTTTTCTTAAGGAGTTTGTGAAGGATGTGTCCTTGGAAATCATCCTCAAGAGATGTTCGATAAGGGTGAGGATCATAGGGTCTCCTCCCCATTGGATCTGATTCACAATGATCTCATGGGTCCATTTATGCATCCATCCATCGGTAAGGCAAGGTACATGTTACATTTTTGGATGATTACTCACATTATATTTGGGTGTTTTTTCTCAAATAGAATTCTGAGGTATTTGAGAATCTAAAAGAGTTCAAGGCACTTGTTGATACTGTTATCCCCATTTTGTGGGATAACTACGAATTTGATCTCTCAAGGCCCTTTTTCATATATGGAGTGCAGAGAGACCACATGACTAGAAATGTCCACTTACACATATGGAAGCCCACTTTATCACCACAGTTTCGATCCATCATCACCGCATCCACCACACCAACTAGATTCTGGAAGGAACATGGGTATTTATCCATGCGGTATAAGTTAGGTATTGTGGTAGGTGATCACCCTAATATTTGAGGCATTTAAGCATGGTTTATTTAAGTTGTTTTTGATTATTGAATGCTTGCTTGGACATTATGATTTTGACCATGTTTCACCTTGGTGAGTGTCATCTATTTCCTAGTAAGTGGCCAACTTTTGGGGAAGGGGTGCAACTGGGGGTCCCTTGAGGGGTCATTGTACCATTCCCAACCATACTTATCACTTTCCACTCATTTCATTCCCATCATATTGCCCTCTTGTAGGACCTTTGATTTTAGTGACCCAAGAAGGGCATGTTCCTCATTTCATGGGAAGAAGGGGTTGAAGGCATGGGGGGATGGATGTTCAAAAAAGATAAGAGCCTAAAATATAAAACTTCTATATTATCTCCCAGATAAGTCTTGAGAATGATGAACTGCTTCTCTTAAAATAATTAAAGACCTGCAAAATATCAAACACATAATAAAAATAAACATCCCGCTTGAATATAAGACTAACACAAGTGTGTTATAACTCTTTACATGGTTACCCCTATGACACTTTGTGGACCTCTTCTTTCAAGTGACACTATGTTACTTCCCCCCAAACTAATCGATTCACTATTGGAAGTGCACATGTGTTTGGATAATCAATTAATTAATAAATGGCAATAAATGGGCTTGGAAAAAGGTTGCATCGAGGAAGAAGGTGCATCACACCCCCTACAAAGGCACCCATAAATGAGATAATATGAGCCCTTTTATGTCATGAAACTCATTGACCTATGAAGTATAAACCCCTATCCACCTCATCACCCACTGCATGACCTTGAAGGGGCATCCTCTACTTGAGGGTTTTGGTCTACCCAATAGGAATTTTATGACACCCCTCCCATACCTAAACTTGGTCAATTGTATAGGGTATTGTAGCATTTGTTTAATTTTATGAGGTAGTTTTGATGCACATGTTTAGATTCCTTGTTTATTATATGTGGTTTTCACTTTCCATGATATTTTGACTTGAGATCCTTGGAGGGCGTGCCTATTTGTTTTGCAGGACCTTGTTTGGTGGACATTTTTGGAGGAACAAGCCTAACTTGGGATTCCATGGGGCTTGAATCCCACAGGTTGGATGCTAAGGGACCACATGTCAGACCATGATGAATTTCCTTTGGATGCCTAGAAGACACCTTGAAGGACATTTCCTATCCCTCACATGCCAAACAACTTTCTTGGGAGGGGAAAAACGTCAATTTTGGGGGCTTGATGTCAACTAGGGCTATGGTTGGTGGTGATGGAGTTGTTGATCATTGACACTTGGAATTATTTTACCTAACAAGGAATGTATTGATTGTGGTGCATTGTTGGGCACATGCCCACTTTGGGGAGAAAGGCATGATGTGGAGGAAAGATAACTAGCAGAAAGGCATGTGAGGCGCACATGCAAGAAGAAGGGAAAGAAAGAAAACTGGCAGGAAAAGCAGTGGACAAAAATGTGCATGCAGAGGAGGAAAGAGCGCCAGGCCATCATGCAAGAAGACCTAGCTAGGTTAGGGTTTTGGTAAAAGAATGTAATGAATGATGAGCCAAAAATAGATATAAATAGGCACCTAGGAGGTCTAGGGGGGGTTGATAATTGTGTGTTACTCGTGTGAGATAGAGTAACAGGTCTATAACATGACTGTAATCCGATACATTTTTGTAAGTTGTTGAGCTATAGGAAAGAAAAGTAACTAGAACTTGAGGGTTAGATCGCATACTGAGGAGCATGGTACAATCTAGTTAGCCTCATAAAGGACGTGGAGTTTGTTTTGTGAATGCATGAACAAAGTTGTAGTGCGCGTGGTGCCATATCTGACAGAACCATAACAAAAGAGCTTAAGAGACAAATCTTGTGGACGTATCCCAGGAGGGGGTGAACCACAGTAAATCATGTGTTATGTGGAATGCTTATTGTTTATGTCTTTGCTATCAATGGTTAGATCTTAGATGAATGTCTTGATGAAGTAGTTAGATATGTTGGTTTACATGCATGAGTAAAGAATGACAGAATAACTAATATAGATGAATGATATAGTAATTGACTGAAGATCACATAGTACAACCCTAGATCCCCACTCATTCTTAGGTTGCAAGCACCTGAGTGTTGCAGCCACCCATAGAACTATCTCGTGTGAGAGTGTGAAATGCACTATGTGTATTGTGTTTCCTTTGGTTTACCAGGAGGGACGATAGTTTTAGAGGCTTTGTTGGATCCCTAGTAGACCTGACCCTGGGTCAATCATGTTAAAGGTATAAATCAGATAAGAAACCAACAAATGGTTCTGTTGCCATTTGGAACAATATAGGATTGAGTGGATGGGATCTGTTGAAGATCTGTCAAAATAATGATCGATCTATTAAAAGAAAGTAAGATCGGTGGAAGGCGTGTCAAAAGAATACCAAATTGGACAACAAGAAGGTGAGAGAATGTGTTGCTAGAAGGGGATGTTTAGACCATGGAATCATAGAAAATCAGAGACCAAAAGCTGGTTGAAAACAAAGGATCTAGAGTTTGCACAACAAGATAACATAAACCCTAGAATAACACCGCAAAAATATCTTAAGAAGTATGTGTTTATTGATCTCCATGAATTATTTTTCTGTGATTTTCCACACTTATTGCAGTAGTGGATATTGAGGTTGAAGGATAAACAAACAACAAATAAGATTCGATAGTTAGAGTGGACCTCAGTTCAGATCGTGCAGTTACAGCAGGTGAATAACAAATTCACCCGCGCAGTATATTTTTGGCTCGACAACATTGTAGCTGGATTTATAATAGAATTTGCAGTAGATACCACGAATTCGTACAACACAATAGATAAAGAGTTTCTACGTGGGCCTAGAGGAAGGTATATTATCTCGTTGTATACTTCTATTAAGATATTTCTCTATAACAAAGGTTTAATGACAATGGATTCAGACAACTAAACTTCCCTACATGTATGGGGGAAGGGGGGAAGCACTGATAGAAAAAGGAGAAATGGAAGGAGAAGTGGATAAAGGAAAGAAGGAGGAAGCCTTGGATCCAATCATGACGACAACTGGAAAGACGCGCAGTGGATTAACCTACCAATACAAGGTGAACACAAAGAAGAGAGCCATAGTAGCGAGGGAAGGCTTGGAAAGTGATGAAGAGGAGGTAGAGGATCTCTGGGCTATGGAGAAGATTGAGGAAATCTTGTGCACAACATATGAGAGGAAAACGATAGGTCCAAGAGCGGGAAGAGAAGGAAACAATCCCATCCATATTAATGTCAGTGTGGAACCCATAAACTCATGTGCGACTAACACACCAAAAAGAACACCACCATTCAGAAAACCAAATTTCGAGAGAAGGAAGACAACATGAAGTAAATCCACACAAGGAACAACAACTGGGAGAGCCATTTCAGGAAGAATTAGTCAAGTATCTACACCGTGCGGAGGTATCAGTTCAACATTCAGGATGGTAGGACATGATCCCACCATCAGGTTACCATAATTCAAAGGAGAGGCAACAGAAGACCCTGATAAACACTTGTTTATTTTTGCAAATATCTAGGAAGAAAAATAGATCACTGATGAAGACACTAAAATTGTGAAGCTAGCTATCACGCTAAGAGACCATGCACTAGACCGGTACATGAGTCTAGATGTAAACAGTGCACCATGGATGACAAGGACACTGACATACGTCAAGAAATTACTGATTAATGAGTTCTAGAAGCTGAGATCAGAGGATCAATACATGAACGAGATGATAGAAATCCGACAGAAACCGAGAGAATCTGTCTGGGAAATTGACCAGTGATTTAAACATCTAAAAGGGAAATTTAGGTATGCCATGACTGAGATGCAACATAGGCATTTGTTTTTGAATTCTTTATTACCACACCTGAAATACCCACTCAGACAACATAAATTCCAATCTCAAGCAGAGGATTTGCATGCAGCCTTGCAAATGGAAGAGAATCAGTACCATAAGACAGATCTAGATATAGAGGAGTTGAAGGAGGATCTAAAGAATCTTACCTTTCAACTCAATTAGAATAAGGGCAAGGACAAGTGAGAAGATGTTTGGTGTACCACATGTAGAACATAAGGGCACCATAAAAATGAATGTCCAACATTCACGCAGTATATGGCAATAGGGATGCCAAATCCATTGGCGATAGGATGACCCTGGTGTGAAATTTGCAAGATGCATGGGCATGATCCATATAATTGTCCTATGATGTATAAATACTAGACAGTAACAAATAATGCATACTACACTTTTTACAAGTCAGTAGACCATGATGAAAAATACTGCAAAACCATGGATATGATGATGAAAAGGATGTCAGAGACATATAGGGTGCAAGACGAAATGATGAAAGGAAAATCTACACCTCAATTTAATCAGGCACCACCGTAGTATAATATTGTGCCGCAATAGTATAAGAACGCACAACCACAATATAACACTGTGCAACCACAGTATAACCCTACATAGTATAATTAGGTACCTCAATACAATACACCGCACAAAGATCGTGTTGGGTACAGAGGAGGAGGACGAGACAAAGGAGGCTTTGGATGTGGAAGAGGTCCAATAGTGTGCCATAAACGCCAACAACCAGTGCACTATGCAAGAGAATTCCCTCTACCACTTGCGACATGCATGAATTGTCGCGCAGTAGATCACAATACAAAGGATTTCACAACACTGTTGGGGAAGATATAGGAGAAACTAAATCAGAACAATCAAAACATATAGTGGATCTCTACAAAATCTAGATAAGAAGGCAGGAAAATCAACATAATGATGCATAGAGGCGTTGAAATAGGAGATGATGAGGCTAAATAGGAACCAGTATCGCACCAGTGGATTAAGAAGAATATTGAGCCACCCAAGCGATTTGATGTAGAAAAGGAGAAGGATACCTTTAAGGAGGCCGAAAAATAATTTCTCAAGTATACTGTTGCATCTACATCTACCATGCAACATACCCAAGATGTCCCAACGCATGAAATGCTGTCAACATTGGACCATACTAGTGAAGTCCACCCAGGAAACCAAGTAAGTTGTATTAAAAATTTCTTGCAATCCTTTATTCAATTATTTAAGGATCCATCATCTATTATAGTATTACAGAATATGTTATATAGATTTATCACAAAATCAGAGGGAAATTTAGAACAAAGGATAGTCAATCACCTCCATGCCAGAAGGAGAACCAACATAGAATTTAGATTGAATGCCAACATCAGAGATTTCAACATGGGCGATGTGATATTAGATCTGGGATCTGAAGTGAATGTATTACCCAAAAAGACATGAAAATGCATGGGAGAACCTAACTTAGGCTAATCACCAATCCAACTGAAGTTAGATAACCAACACAGATTTCTACCAATATGGAGGCTGAAAGGAGTGACAATAGATCTGGATGGAGTGTGAAATAAGGCAAACTTCGAAGTGATCGAAATCGTGGACGACACAACACCATATCCAACATTACTGGGATTGGATTGGGTGTTTGAAAATCAGGCGATAATCAACCTAAAGAATAGGAAGATGACATTTGAGTTAGGCGAATACAAGGTTATCGTGCCCCTAGACCCATCAGAAGATGAAATATTTATGGAACCAACATGTCTAGATCTAGAAGAAATTAACGAGATGTACCAGACCACCACGTGCACCAAATATTACATTAATGCAACTATCGATGGTGTACTTAGCTGGAGAAGTATCACGTCATGTGATTTCGACTCAAATACTGGTCTGGAGAATTGGTAGCAATGCCTACATGAGGTCTCAACCAGAAGATGTGCCTGGATAGACTATGCAGTAAGGTGGGTTGGGATAGAAGTCAGAGAACCTCCAAGTTTCCATGGAATCAACGAATTGGAAGAATTCCTAATGAGATATGAGGACAAAGTATCATACAATCAGAGATTGTTAGCTCTTGACATCATACTTAAGGCTACACCTTCAAGATGGTGGGACGCACAGAAAGAAACAATCAAGGACTGGTACCAATGTAAGTGTTTGTTTCGCATCAGGTTTGGCATAGCACAAAGAAGCAACCAACAACAAAAATATGATGGACAGGGGGCACCAGCAGAACACTTGGAGAAGTGTAGAGCGTTGTGGAAAATGACACCCCCAGAAGAATGGCCTCATCATTTCGTACACAGATTAGAGGGCATCCCAGAAAACTTGTATACAAACCAAGAATTGCAGAGAGGAACTATGAGCTGGCCAGTGCTACAACAAAACGTTACAATCACTTTCTCATTTGAGCATGAGAACCCCAACATAGATGCAACACTTAAGAAAATAAGAGGGGTGATATTAATTAAGGAACTATAATTTGAACTCATGATAGAAGAACAACAATAGAACAAACTGAAAGTGAAAGAACTGTTTTCATGCTACCATTTCCAGGAAGAAGTACCAAATGAAGACGATCCGTGCGATATTCAGATTGAAGAAGTTGAAGGAAAAAGAGAAGTGGAAGTTGCACCTTTAGAATAATAATTCATTTCTGCACCAATCAAGGTGAAGAAAGTAAACATTGGGACAATTGAGAATCCCAAAATGGCCAGCATTGGAGACTACTGGGACGAGCAAACAATGGACAGGATAATATAATTAGTGTGCGAGTACAGTGACCTATTCCCAATTACCTTTACCGAAATTAAGGGTATTGTAGGAGAACTTGGAGAGATGGAGATCCCTCTCAAACTGGAGTTAAGACCTATCAGGCAGAGGCCTTACAGATTGAACCCCATCTACAAGTAGAAGGTAAGAGCAAAAATCGACAGAATGATGGAAGAAGGAATCATATAACTAGTAGAAGAATCAGAATGGATAATCCCCATAGTAGACCAGGAGAAAAAGAAAGGAGGCATAAGAATCTATGTAGAGCTGATAAATCTCAATGATGTGTGCCTACATGACCCATTCCCTACACCATTCATGAATGAGGTGTTGGAGAACGTAGGAGGACATGAAGTTTATTCATTCACCGACAGATTTTTAGAATACCATCAGATCAAGATAGAACTTGAAGACAAATACAAGACCACTTTTTCTACAGAATGGGGATCCTACCAATACACGGTCATGCCGTTTGGACTGAAGAATGCACCAACAATATTTTTCGGAGTAGTCATAATTGCATTTAAAGAATTTACCCACCAATTTCTAGAGGTATACTTGGACGATTGGACAATTTATAGTCTGTTGAAATACCATGTAGAGGTCTTGCGGCTGATGTTAGAAAGATGCAGGTAGTGCCAGATATCGTTAAACATCGAGAAGTACATCTTCATAACACCTTTTGGGATACTATTGGGCCATATAGTATGTAAGCAAGGTTTACTAGTAGATCCTACCAAGATTGCAGTAATCTTGCCACCACCAAAAACAGTCCGTCAACTAAGAGCGACATTGGGACACAGAGGATACTACATAAAATTTATAAAAGGGTATGCGCAAATCACCGCACCAATGGAGAAACTGCTAAGGAAAGATACTACATTCTAGTGGAATGAGAACTATCAACAATGATTGGACACCCTGAAGGAGAAGATGGTCACAACACCCATCTTAGTCTTTCTAGATTGGGAGAAGACATTCCATGGGCATGTAGATGCATCAGCCATAACCTTGGGAGCTATTCTGGTGAAACTAGGAGTAGGGGATTTGGACCATCCCATAGAATTTGCAAGAAGAAAACTGTCAGACTCTGAGAAGAACTACAAAACTACAGAGCAAGAAGGGTTGGCAATGGTATATGAACTTCAAAAGTTCAGGCATTACCTACTCAACAAACATTTTAAGATGTTCATAGATCATTCATCCCTTAAGTACCTAGTCAACAAGCTAGTGTTGGGGGGGAGAATCTATCGATGGTTACTATTGTTTCAAGAATTTGACTTTGAAGTCATAGTGAAACCAAGGAAGTTGAACGCAATACCTAATCACTTGTCAAGGGTCACCAATGGCGAGGAGCCTACAAAATTAGAGGATACCTTCCCTAACGTGCAATTATTTTTAGTTCAGGTCGTAGATGATTATTTTGATGACATTATTGAGTATTTAAGTATAGGGACTGCGCCACAAGAATTTAACACCACACAAAGGAAGAATCTGGTTATCTGAGTAGCCGACTACTAGTTGATCACCAGATACTTATATAAAATGGGGGCAGACAACATCTTGAGAAGGTGCGTGCTAGAACACGAAAGGCCTAGGATATTAGTAGAAGCCCGTGAAGAAATAGTGGGAGGACACTATGCAGACAAATCTACCGCACAGAAGGTACTGGGCGCAGGATTTTGGTGGCCAACTATTCATCAAGATGAAAAGGAATATTGTCAACAATGCGATGTTTTCTAGAGGGTTGGAAAACCAAACAGATGGGATGAGATGCCCTTACATCCATAAGTAATTCTGCAAGTGTTTGACAAATGGGATATCGATTTTGTTGGGCCAATTCACCCACCTGCAAGAAGATTAGGCACGTGATACATCATCACTAAGACGAAATACCTCTCAAGATGGGCAGAGGTAGCACTCGTTAAAGATTGTAGTACAGAGACATCAACACACTTCCTGTTTGGACATGTGCTCACCAGGTTTGGATGTCCAAGGATCCTGATTAGTGACCAAGGCACTCACTTTACCAACAACACTATCAAAGCTTTGACCAAAGAATTCGAGGTCTACCATCAGAAAAGTATGCCATACCATTGTCTTGCAAATGGAATAGTGGAAGCCTTCAACAATATTGTAGAGAATTCCCTAACCAAGATTTGCAATGTCAACAGGGACGAAATGGATTCAGAGATACCAGTAGTATTATGGGCATATAGAACTACCTGTAAGAAGATGACAGGGAAGACACCATTTAGATTGGTGTATGAACAAGAAGTAGTGGTGCCATTAGAATTCTTGGTACCAAGTCTGTGCGTCTGTTGGGCTCATGATTTGGTTGTTTATTGATGATGATTAAATCCTTTTTGACCGATATTGTATATGTATTAATAACCATTTCGAAGAAGTTTTGAAGGATTTCATAGAAAATCATCATAGCTTATACCAGGTACGTGTAATTGATGCTTTGTGATGATTTTGAGTTTAATTCAGTTTGATTTAATGATTACAAAAAGATAATGCGCGATCTATGTGTCAGGGAAAATCACGTGGCGTTTTTCCATCTAGTAGGTTGTCTGGTACTCCATCCGACATTGCGTCCAACACTAAAAATGTGGGCGAGTTGGCGGTTGTTATATTGACGACCTAAGCTAGGTGAATCAACGACATGGGTTTTATTCACTCTCGTGGCCTCCAACTACTGAGCTCTTGACATCTTGGATTAAGGTGTTATTCTGAGCATTGAGTGGCTTGTTTGGTTTCTAGAAGCCAAAGGAAGTTATAACGTATTTAATGGATTTTTTTTTTTAGAGGAGGTCGACCTCTTGAATTGTAACTGTTATAAATACCATGGTAGTGGTTAGTTAATAATTTTTAAGAATTGTCAGGAATTGTTAGAATCATTTTGTTGTGTAATTCAAGACATTTCCACAAACTTGTGCAAGACTGTGTTTTTTATTTAAATGCCAGAATTGTGTTGATTTAGCTCGTGATTCACTGTTGAGAAGTAGCCACGACCTGTTGGGGGCCCACCAGTGGTCTTGGTGAATAGTTAGATAGTTAGCTTGTGTATTTGAGTTGCACAATTGTCATTTCTTTCATTTTCAAATATATGTCTTTTTATCATTTTACATGTTGTGTGTTTGCTATTCAGAATTTAATTATTTCAATTTCCTTTTTTGCAGGTTGCTTGTAAAGGATAGTTGTTAATATGTTGTGTCTTTTTAATTATTAGTAAATAGTTTGCAAGCTTAGATACTAACCTTGTTGTGTGATTAAATGTTAATTTGAATCCCTATAGGTTGAAATAGAATATCTAAAACAAAGTATTGAGTTAATACATAGTACATAGTTTCTTTGGCAAAGTTTCGATGGATGAATAGTTGTTAGTTTTGATTTTGATTCTCAGTTTTCTTATCTAGTTTGCTTATCAATTTTGTTGTAGTATGTTGAGGTAGAAGTAGAATTTAAATTATGTTTTTATAAGCATTTTAACTTGCAATTTGAATTGTTAATAATAGGATTAGCTTAGTTTATTTTACGAAATTTCCATTGTAGATTTAAATTGCAATTCTAAATAGAAGTTTGAGTTTAAGTTAAGTTTTAGTTATGAATTTCTAATCATGTGAATTTACTTACATTAGTATAGGAGTGCATTTGAATTAAGTAGAATATTGTTTTCTTATTATTGATGATTAATGCATAAATTGAGAGATCACATGGATTTTCAGGATAGTTGATATTTCTTCTATGATGGCTAAGCTCTCGTTAGATTGCTTGATTCATACTTTTCATTTATCCCGATCTGGATTTATGCAGGAACACAATGAAATACATAAATACACATAAACGCAGAGATGCAGTGGAAATAAAGATTCATTTCATTAACACAAATGACTGAAATATGCTTATAGACATAATGGAAATAAAATAGCTAGGGCGTTGGTAGCTTATCTCTGACAAGAGATGTGGCAGATATTGTCTTCTGAACTCTTGATTTCGTCATTCTCCAGAACATAGCACCGATAGATTGGTCCATTGGGCAGTGACGCACCTAGGGTCAGATTGATGGGGTGCTTGACCTGGCAGTGTAGAGGCACCCCTGTAGGGGAGGTGAATATGTCCTTATACGCCTCCACGAACTTATCCACCTGTTGTTGTTGTGTAGAGGGGCCCTATCTGGAGTTCGTGGCCACAATCTTATTCTTTCCTTGAGGGCGGATCATCAAGAAAACAAATTTCCTAGTTTTGGCAATGATCTTAATGTATTTTTTTGTAGTAACCAAAGAGATGGTTGTAGGCAGTGCTATTTCCGGTATCCTTACAACTTATTTCCCAAAGTAATAATAACAGCAAGAGGCCAGGACTCATACACAACATGTCGCTTCCACAAGTATGGTTGGCCTAATAATACATCAAAAACATCAAAAGGAGCAATGTCACATAATACCTCATCCATGAAGAGCTTGATGTTGTAGGGAAGGCGAAATTGTTGGCTGACGCGGAGGTCCTGTCCTTGGTGCAGCCACCCAATGGTGTATGATTGTGGGTGTGTTGTGGTCGGAAATCCCATTCGTTTCATGATCTCTACTGAGATGAGGTTATTTTGGCTCCCATTGTCAACAATGAACTGCAACGAGGAACCCTTTACCCACATCTAGGAATGGAAGAGGCACTTCGCCTCCTCTGGATATTCTGGTTCCTTATTCTGGATATTCATGGTGGCAACAGTGGTGTTGGGCTCTGCATTATTAATATGCTTCCCCCTGTCATCCCCCTTATCAGGTTCTGATTCAGAGTCAAAGCTTGCATATGATTTAGAAGTATTCAACTTGGCTACCAGTGAGTGCTTGGCCCGACACTCACTTGTCTTGTGAGTGGAGCTATTATGGAACTCACACCACTTCCTCGTGTCCTTTTTTGGCTTCGTAGTGTTGTTCTTTACTTGCATCTTTGGCGGGTTGTCCTGGGCCACCCTGCCTTGGCTTGGTCCTTTGTTCGACGGTTTGGGGTACCTTTCCCTTGCTTCTGATTTGAAGACCCAAAGTCTCGCTTCTTCTGTTTGAACTTCTACTCAATCTTGGCAGCACACTGCTATGTTACACCAAGAGAGGAGATGTCGAGGAACTCCATTTCCTCCTAAATGTATCTATGCAGAAAACTATGGTAATTTAACACCAAATTTTTCTCCGAATCCTTGATACCTAACTTTGTGCATAGGGTATGAAATAGATTCGTCAGCTGATGCACATCTTGGTCCCTTTGTTGCCGCAACATAGTCCATTGTATGTATTTTTCCTCATAGATCCCCATGAGATAATATTGTTCCTTGATGGAATCTCAGAAAGAATTCCAAGTGGGTTCGATCGAGAACAAAGAGGTTTCCCCCTCGCTCTATTTCTCCCAGTAGGGTTCCCACCAGTCCTTGACATGGGGGGCGACTCTCACATCTCACAGGAATCAAAATTCCATGACCTTCTAGATGATGCAACTAGGGCTCTTTTCCTCAAATGGATTTCAAAGGAATACCTAGAGATACTTAACCTGATGGCATCATGTGACATCTCCCATAAACCATTTGCCAAAATCTATGAAATTTGTAAGAATTACTCGAGGAGTAGAGCTAAAACAGGAAAGAATGTTCAGGACTCTTATAATAGAAACTTAAAACCAGTTAGTTCAGGTAGTATCACAAGAGTAGAGATAGGGAACCTTTTAGAAAACTTCAAGATAGATATCTTAAGCACAATAGGTTCCTAGTTGGAAACCCTAAAGATTAAAAAGAAACATGAGGAGGAAAATGTAGCAATGAGCATATTTTTCCCAAGATGCGGGAGAAGCATTCCTCAAGGGAATGCCCATTAGATAACATTCCATTTTTTGGCTTCTGCACGGAAGACCACTCAACTGAAAAATGTCTATCATTGCCTAGTTTGTTAGCCATATATAGAAGTGGGGATCCTGGGGAGTTCTCTTATGCACCTAGGAGGCCATGGCATCCTAGGAATCAACCTACATACCCGGATATATACAACATCAAGTTCCACCCTATTATCAACAACCACAACAGTGGAACTCACCAAGTTGGAAAAACTGGTCTACACAGTATCACCATCCTTGNCAAGGATGGATAGAAAGGCATAACCAAGGGAACCCTCAAGCTCTACCTGTTCCTATGCCCAACCATCCTTACCCCCATTTTCCACCAAACATTCTGTAACTTCTCCTAGGTTTTGTTCCACCACCTTTACCTCCTATTCCACAACAAAAACCACAACAATATCAGAATGCAAGCTCTTTGAGACCAACATTATTAACGACACAACCAATTCCTAATCCCAATAATAATCGCACTCAAGATATTCATAATGTTGATATGCAGGATTTCCCGACATATGTTATTTCTCTTGTTCCATTGCAGGAGATTCAACTAAGGTCGGGAAAAGTTCTGGATAGGCAGAGACCTTTAGTAGTCATCTAGGAAGAAGAAGAAGAGGAAACCCCCAAACAACCCATGGATGACACTAGGTCGGAAGATGTTATTATTCCTAAGGACCAAGAACCCAATCTTCCCCAAATCAAAAATTACGAAGGCCCCTCCTTATCCAGAAATATTAGTAATCGAGAAACATACCACTCGACCGAAATTCGACATCTTGAATGAATTGAAGAATATTCGTGTCAAGATTCCCTTGCTACAATCCATTAAGGATATTCCAATCTATAGTAAGGTGGTCAAAAAATTGTGTATTAAGAAGCCAAGGAGGAAGCAGAAGGACCCTCCAACAATACATTTGATAGGAGAAATTTCTAAGTATATATCAGAGTAGCTTAAGGTAGCAAAGTATGGGAACCCAGGAAACCCCGTAGTGACCATAACCATTAATAAGGTTTCCATTAGTAACACACTCATAAACCTAGGGGTAGCCATCAATGTTATGATTGTTACTACCTTGGAGGAATTATAGTTAAAACCTCTTCTTAGACCTACCCCAACCATTTTGGATTAGCAGATAAGACTAGGGTTATACCTGAAGGAATTTTGGATGATATCATAGTTAATTTAGCCTCATGGGAGTACCCAGTAGAGTTTCTTGTCATTCACTCAAAGGATCCTACCAAAGGCCATCCTATTATTTTTGGAAGAACTTGGTTATCCACAGCCAATGCATTTATTGGCTACAGAGAAGGAGAAATGACCATCTCAAATGGACTCTCTATCCAAAATCTCACCATATATCCTTCAGCTCAACCTATCATGGAAAATATATGGTGGCTTCAATGTCCATACGAGAATGAGGACTAGGAAGAACCTGTGTTGCAAAGTGATCATTCCTGGGCACTTCAGGAGAACACAATGGAAAATGTGCTAAACCAGTTTATTTTTTCTATCACATGTGTTGATTTTCCACAATATTTTCCCCAATTTGAGTATATGTTTGGGGAATAATTTCAGGAACAATTGGACACATCCATTTTGTCTTCGACATCTTTCATCTTTGATATAGACGAGTCTACCACATATTATACCATGCCCTATGAGATTAGTCCAGGAAAATGTCTACATATAAACTCTGGGCTAGATGCAGACCAACAAAAATAGTTAGTAAGTATCCTTAAATAAAAATCAGGGGCATTCACCTAGGAATACACTGACAAGAAGCGTATACAACCTGACACATGTATCCATCACATATATACCCAGGGGGAAGTAACACTTGTTAGGAAACCCTAGAGAAGGATGAACCCAACACTCAAAGATATAGTAAAAGAGGAGATCCAAAAGTTATTAAATGTCAAATTTATTTATCCCATCTTTGACAGTAAGTGGTTATCCCCACTTTTAGTGGTTCCAAATANNNCATAGCACTTGAGGATCAGGACAAGACTACCTTTACTTTTCCTTGGGGAACCTATGTCGATAGGGTCTTACCATTTGGATTGTGTAATTCTCCTTCCACATTTCAACGAGAAGTACTAGGGATATTTGTTGATCTTATTCATGATTGTGTGGAGGTATACATGGATGACTTCATAGTATATGGAAATACTTACCAAAAAGCCTTAGATAATTTAGAAAAAGTCCTTATCAGATGTTAAGAAATGAACCTGTCTTTAAGTCATGAAAAATGTAAAATGTTGTTAACTGAAGGAGTGGTTCTAGGACATCACGTTTCATCTGAAGGGATTAAAGTCGATCCTGCAAATATTGAGTTCATCGTCAAAATTACACCCCCCAAGACTCAGAAAGAGGTGAGCATATTTCTTGGACATGCCAGATACTACCGACGATTTATTGAAAATTTTACAAAGATTGTTGCACCCATGTTTGGATTGTTAATAAAGGATGTTGATTTTATTTGGACTAAGCAGTGTCAAACTGCCTTTGAAACCCTGAAAGCTAAGATGTCTGTGGCACCATTTCTTAGGGGACCCAATTGGGATCTACCATTTCACATATCCACTGATGCCTCTGACACCATAATAAGAGGAGTATTACGACATAAAGAAGACCAATAATCCTATGCCATTTATTTTGTGAGCAAGAACTTTTCCCTTGCCGAGTTAAACTACACAGTTACCAAGAAGGAATTCTTAGCAACAGTTCATGCTATCAATAAGTTTCGCCACTACAACACAGGTTACAAAGTATTTGTACATACAAATCATTTTTCCATTAGATTTCTCATGAATAAACCCATAACTAATGGCTGAGTGACTAGGTGGCTCCTGCTATTGCAAGAGTTTAACATCCCCATTCTTGACCGACCTGGAAAGGAGAATTTGTTAGATGATTTTGATTCATGAATAAAAAATGAGGATGATGATATTCTTGTAGATGATAGTTTCCCAAACAAGCACCTTTTTTCCCTTTCTATAAATACCCCATGGTTTGTAGACATGGAAAACTATTTGGCTACTAGGAAGTTACCGTCCCATTTGTCACCTCATGAAAAACGTAGAATTATTACGCAAAGTGTCAATTACTCTTGGGTTGGCCATGAAATTTTTCATACAGGTCCTGATTTGATTATTTGTTGATGTGTCTGAGAAGACGAGATACTAGAAATACTACGAAGTTGTCATGATGGACCATGTGGTGGCCATTTTTCTGACAAATGTATAACATATAAGGTGTTACATTCAAGTTACTATTGAACTAACATTTTCAAGGATGTTGCCAAGTATGTGAGGAGTTGTGATAGTTGTCAAAGGATAAGAAGACCCATGCCAGCTGACGAAATGACGTTGCATGCCCAAGTTATGATAGAACCTTTCAAGAAATGGGCCCTTGACTTTGTAGGACCAATCTCACCCATGTCTCGTAAGAAAAAATATATTTTGGTTTGTACAGATTATGTCACCAAGTGGGTAAATGAAAAATCCCTATTTAGGGCTACATAAAGATCCGTTGTCGAATTCATTTATGAAGACATATTTACCCGCTTCGGTGTTCCTCGTGAAATTGTTACAGACCAAGGAACTCAATTCACTTCCAAGCTTATGAGAGAACTAACAGAGAAATATGGGATTAAGCACTACAAATCTTCTCCGTACCACCCACAAGATAATGGTCAGGTAGAGTCTACACACAAATTTCTGGAAGCTATCTTAACCAAGACTATTCAATTACATCATCCGGATTGGGTTGATAGGCTTCCAGAGGCTTTGTGGGCATATCGGACCACCTGGAGAAACACCATTGGGAATACCCCTTATGAGTTAGTATATGGGAAACAAGTGATTCTACCAATAGAATTCCAAGTAAGGACCTTCTGTATTGCCACACAATTGGGATTAAACTTAGATGAGGCTAAAAAACAACGAGACCTACAATTAAATGAGTTGGATGAGATTAGGAAAGATGCTATCCAACTAAAAATATTAGTCCAAAACCAGAGGAGCAAGTGGCATGACAAGTTTATTAGGAAAAAACACTTCCAACCTGGTGATTGGGATTTGTTGTTTGACTCCCAATTTAAAACCTTCAAAGGAAAACTTACCACTCGGTGGTTGGGTCCTTATGCGGTAGTCAATATGTATGACAATGGGGCTATGAAAATAAAAACAATTGACAATGGACAAGTCTCCTTTGTAGTAAATGGACATCGACTCAAACTTTATCACAAACCCATTTCCAAAGAAGATTTTCTATAGGTCATGTCAATTGACAAGGCATTAGCCTTAGTATATGGGGAAGTCCCCCCTTATTCTTGAATGATTTTCTGAATTTTCGATTGTACATATGTAAATAATTTTCAATTTTGTTGATAGACAATTCTAGAGATTTATGTAGGTATTTATTTCACCAGGGGTAGACAGATTCAAGGAAATATAAAAGAAGTATTTTTATTCAAAATGTTTCTATATTTTAACCTTGTTGTCTGCTAGGCATCAATCGAATAATGACTTGTTGTAATTAGCCACATTTTTGCAAAAACAATCATCTTCTTTTTCTCAAGGCATCTCTAATAGCAGTTTCTCTTAAACCTTCACCACTAGCTATAAGGAAGTGATACCGTAACCATCAAACTTATAGGTTACTCATATAGTTTTCCCAAGAACCTTGAGTAAGTGAGTAAAGTATATTTATTAAAGAGTAACAAGAAGGTATGATTAGCGGTTAGTCATGGAAACATCATAATAACTTAAAAAAGAAGAAAGTGATTTGAGCCTAAAGATACCTTTCTGTTCTTTCCCAATGGTACCATCCACTACACACTAAAAATGCTTGATTATATCATATCTTTAGATAGGATATGTCCACTTAAGTACCTCTTACATCAGGACAATAACTAAGGAATATATAAAGGAAAGTCATCCTCTAACATAAATACCATCCCAATTGAAAAAAAAAAAAAGAGATAAAAAAGTTGTTTTGAGAGTTGTCCCCCCATCTTCCTGCACAAAACAATCTTATACTAAAATATTAAAAGATGGAGGGCCATTATCTGAGGGTGTAAGAGCCTAACCCATTGGGATACTAAATAAGTTTGCTGGCAATGGGTACTGGTCTGTGGTATGACTAGGTAAACTCGTCGGAGTACTAAATAGGCTTGCTGGCAGCGGGGCATTCTACCTAGTGAGGATGATAATCTGACAAAAAAATAATAAGAAATTTAAACTTATCCCAATGTATGGAATTACTTGTAGATAAAGCTGACACGAACTATGTATGGTTAAGCTAAGGTTAATGAACTCCGTAAATCTGCCATTGGGAACCTACTTTAAGACTATATTGAAACTCTCTCACCTACCTCTTCTTATCTATATGTAGGATATTTTATCCTATAGGTGGGGCCATATTCTAACCATATTGTCAGACCAATATGTGAAATTTATCTCTATACTTAACAAGATGTAAATCTTCGGCTTTTGGGAGAATTGACTGGTTTCCTATATTTTTATTGTGAGGTGTCACAATACTTAGGAGTGGGGGAGGGTTTCATGAGTTGAAAAATGACAACATTGCCTATCTATAAGCCATGAGAAGAAGAAGTGGAATCTTTAAACAAAATTTTTATGTATATTGTTTTCATGATACAACCTATTATATCAACAGTTATTTTATTTTGAAATGCTAAATATTCCCTATGTGTTATACACTATTGTACATTTCTTTGACATACCACATAACTGGTTTTTCTTTACATATTATTCATTACAGATTTGGATTACATGCCTTATAATATGAAATATATAGGAACATATTGTGTGAGCACAATGACAAAACAAGTAATAATGGAACACTCCTTGATCCTATTCACCGTGACTTTCAAAATCGTTTTAAGATTGAAAGATATGGATAAAACATCCATTACAGGAAGAACAAATTTCATTTTGCATAGGGGTACCATATGGAGTTTCGTATGAAGTGCCATTTGAAATACCATATGAGGTGTCGAATGACGCACCATATGAAGGATCAGACAAGATGTATACACACAATAAATGTCCATGATCTCAGGTAAACATGAATCATTTGAATTTATTTGAGTTAGTTAATGTAAATTGAGATTAAATGATACAATTATTAAACATTTTTATGATCAAATGTCCAAGCAAAAGACTTGGACATTGATCTAAATCCTTCATCATTACGATTGCCTCCCAAAACATTCTCTTCAAATTCGAAATTGGCGCACTCATGCTCACACATGGAAACTCATGTGTGATGAATTCATCAATGAATGCAACCGTTTCCACCTTGGGTACATTAAAAAATGGAGGGATCACTCAAATTTTTACCCCATTATTCATTGCACTCACTCTCTGCTTAATCGCGTTCACCCTCTGCTCAATTGTGTTCGCCCTCTACTTAATCATGCTCATCCTCTTCCTGATTGTGCTCATCCTCTATCAATTTCTTCCCTCTATTCATTCTCCACACTGTCACCATGCCCAAACAGTATGAGTCGTCCTCCTATGCTGACCTTTTTGTTAGCCCTGAGTTCGCATAGTGCAGGGAAGTCTTCCTTCCCATAGGGTGGGGACCGTTCTTGGCTCCTTTGCAGGGCCGTGATGACAGTGTTTCTTTGCAATAAGCCCTGGGATTTGATGGAAGGATGGCATAGTGTTTCTCTGAGGAATAAATTGCCTCAGCCACAAAGCTTCCAAGAGTTGGAGACCACTGGTTTAAATACCACTAGTTGCCACGAGCGAGCTACAACAGGGTCTTTAAACCCGATTTTCAGAATGTATCTGGAGCTAAGGGATACTCCAAGGAGTGGATTAAGGATGAGATAATTAACCCTCTCATAGTCATCGTGAAGGTAGATATTATGTTTTTAAAGCCTACCACTTTCGATTATTAGCTCATTTTAAATTTAATAAGCCATTGAATTTTCCCTTTTACTTCTTAAAAAGTATTGAGAAGATGTCTTCCCAAGTACGAAAGAACGTGTTCAACCCCCATAACAGCCTATTCCACCACGACCTCATCAAACTGCTTGTTATAGACGAGTTGAAAAAATAGGGGAAGACATGGGATGAGTTTATTTACCAATTTTCAAACCCTCATATTACAATCAAGACAAACAAGAAAACACTTGATCTAAGGACTATTACTGTTGGATCTTGTTGTCATTGATGTCAATGGTTTGATTGATTGATGTCAAGTGATTGATTGATGTCAAAGGATTGATTGATGTAATATAATATGTATTGTCTTTGATGAGAATGCATAGATGAAGATGGATCAATGAGTTGTCATTGATACATGATGAAGATGGATCGATGTGGTTTCATTGGTATATGATGCATTGTTGGAA
>JASDQU011177703.1:5188-26462 GCA_032191745.1 Picea mariana
TTATTGAAGACTTATAGTTTGTTTGTGCAACCTTGTACTTCGAGGGGGAAAGGGTTGGCCAGGACTTCAATTCGTTATCCATCAAGTTCCTTTGCTTTTGCCTTGTGAGATCTTCATTTCCTCTCGACTTCTTCCAGTTCTAGAGATGGTGTTGAAAAGTGATATGATTAGTTAACCTCATTTCCAATGTTTCATGATCAATTCAAATATTTTTAAGACTCGTGTCTTCCTCAAATCTTGTCCTTGTTTTCAAGTGTATATATCTTTCCATAATCAAAATCTCTTGGATGTCTGAATTCAAACCATGAGTATTGCATGTTCCAGTTACAAAGATCCCATTAGAGAGGTAGAGTTGGTTTTTTCAAATTGTATCTCCCCATTGGACAACAAATGACTACATCAATGATGATCACCAATTCCGCCTCGGAGAAGCACACTTGAGAGCTATTTGATTGACAAATATATTTCAATGATTTTTCTCAATCGACACAATCCCGAGCAAGGCTGTGAAAAAATGATGAAATTCCCTTAGCTTGGTTTCCATCTTGTTCCATTTCATAAGTATTCCTCAACATGTATTCTTTCAACATCTTGGGATAACCGACTATCTAACTCTCAGCGTTAGAGTAAATGCTGCTGAAAGAAGTTAATTTTGCAATTCAAACCTCTTAGAGAATTCCTGCACATGGTTTCCTCATGAAAATGGATGGAAACCAGGTTAAGCCAGGATTTTAGTCAGAGAAAAATGAAAAGTATAAAAAAAAAAGAATAAATCTTTGATGAAAGGAAACTTAAACTAAAGCATGCCATCTCGAGCTGTAAACTAGACTAATCACAACTAGTGGTCTTTATTGAAGCAATCAAAACAATTTGAAATCTATGCTATTCGAATAATAAATAAATAAAACATCTAAGCTATGATAACAGAAAGGAAGTAAAAGGACTACGTTAATCCTATTCCTAACCTATCCTACACTAGTTGAGAGAAAGCTAGGTGTAAGTATAATGCCAATGCATCTAGTCGAGTAACTCCAAACCTGCAACCACATGTTCATTAAAGGCCAACTGTAGGGAGAGAAGCAGTGAGAGATGAAAGATAGGAATAATTGATTCAAGAGAGTCTCCACCTAGCATGATGAATTTGACAATGTTATTGTTCATGGGAAATGTGAACATGTAGGATTCCTCCAACCAAGATTCAATGATGTCATAAAATGTATAATGATCACTATATGAATGTTGGAAGGAAATAGAAGGTGAGTGACACACCTGATGACACTTACAAGTGAAATTTGCATGCAATGTATTTTGTGAGAGTGTCTTAGTGTGGGTGGAAGAATTCATTCCAGGGATCTAAATAAGACAATGAGCACTTGACAGAACCATCGATTGAAATTGGAATGCTTCATTATCGATGCAAATCTCCCTCGACCCATATTTCACATACCATGCATGCTAAGAGGAGAGATTATGGTGGATTGTTCGAGGGAAACATTGAGTGAAAGATAACTCCAAAGCGTCTCTTATGACATCAATGAAATCATGCGAGGAGTGTTGGAGCATTTAAATAACATCCAAGGACAATTGATGAATTTTCCCCTGAGGATTAATAGGTAATTCTATAGCATATTTAGGTGATGGCATTCCTTGGATCAACTTGATGTTTCTCATGTCTTGTGTGGTGATGGGTTGTTCGTTTGTTATGATTTCTTCTTGAGGATTCACAAACTCATTGTGTTTTTCATATTTTGGGTTTTATGTGATTAAATTTTGTGCATCAAGGTAAATAAAAAATCATATCGTGTAGGGCCAACAAATGACAGGATAGTACTTACATTCAATTCTAGAACAAAAAGGTAATAATTGAAAACATTGTTGTCGACATCAAGTTGTGATTCAACATGTTTCAGAAATTAAAATTATGAAGGACTTTTAGAGTGATGAAATATGTTTGGAGTGTTTCTAGGGATGAGTGTTTGATCGAGTAGGGCTGGGCACTCTTCTTTTTTTGGTTTATCGTTCAATGTTTAATCATTAAAAGAGTAGTGTGAAGAGTGTAATGCGTGATAAATAGATGGGTACTAATGTGAGTGATCAACGTTAAACAGACTTGTATAAAGGAAATGAAAATCTTCAAATTCTGGAAATGATGGGATTCTTTGGTAGGAGATTTGTTGCAGACCAAAATATGTTGATGATTTTTTGAAGGGGAGACAATAAATGTTTCACAACTTCGGGGATAAGGGGTCTAAGATTTATGATAAGGATTCCCCCATAGCTACATCAGAGTGCCGGTCAAAGATGATGTACTCCTTATCTTTTGTGGCCATACCTGAATTTTTTGAATTAGAGATGATTTGATCATCTAGGTCGCACCTTTCAGGATCAAAGACAAGATAGGAAAATAAATTCGATATTAATTGGTTTGAGGGTTTGTCATTTTCAGGAAATCTATGACAAATTTGCATAACTCTTAGGAATAAATTATCCATAGATTCATTTCCAAGCCTACATATTTCTTTAAGTTTTTCCAAGGGTTCATCATAAACGTAACCTTCATGGGAAGAGATAAACATTTTCATGAATTTTTTCTAGCTATGAATCGAATTTGTTGGAAATGTCCTAAACCAGGTTTTAATTTGCACTTCGAATGTGAGGATGAATAGTCAGCATGTGTCATTGTCCTATACAATCTTTATATTTTGTCGAGTGATGTCAAACCGATTAAGGTGCATGAATGCAGAGACATGCCCTTCGCCATTGAATTTTGGGTTTGACAAGAGATTGACTATCTTGAGTGAAATTGGAGAAATGAAGATTAAAGGTATTCAGTTGTTAAAGAATGTAAAATGGTAAGAGATATTGGACAAGATTGTTTCCAATAGCTTCAAGGATATTCATGCATTCCGACCAGCTAGAATTTTGCAGCCTCTTTGAACAACAAGTCCGTGAGAAAGCTTGTATGCATATTACTTCATTTAGATGGGCTTCAATGCTAGCGTTGGATGAGAATTACATTCTTCATCACATTCTTCATGCGAGTCTCCACCTAGCAGGATGAATTTGACAACGTTATTGTTCATGGGAAATGCTGACATGTAGGATTCCTCCAACCAAGATTCAATGATGTCATAAAATTTATAATGATCACTATATGACTGTTGGAAGGAAATAGAAAGTGAGTGACACACCTGATGAGACTCACAAGTGAAATTTGCATGCAATGTATTTTTTGAGGGTCTCTCAGTGTTGGTGGAAGCATTCATTCCAGGGATCAAAATAAGACAATGAGCACTTGACATAACCATCGATTGAAATTGGAATGCTTCATTATCGATGCAATCCTCCCTCGACCCATATTTCACATACCACACATGATGAGAGGAGAGATGATGGTGGATTGTTCGAGGGAAACATTGAGTGAAAGATAACTCCAAAGCCTCTCTTATGACATCAATGAAATCATGCGAGGAGTGTTGGAGCATTGAAATGATATCCAAGGACAATTGATGAATTTTCCCCTGAGGATTAATAGGTAATTATATAACATATTTAGGTGATGGCATTCCTTGGTTCAACTTGATGTTTCATGTGTCTTGTGTGGTGATGGGTTGTTCATTTTTTATGATTTCTTCTTGAGGATTCAAAAACTCATTGTGTTTTTCATACTTTAGGTTTTATGTGATTAAATTTTGTGCATCAAGGTAAAAATAATTCATATTGTGTAGGACCAACAAATGACAGGATAATACTTACATTCAATTCCATAACACAAAAGTAGTCATTGAAAATGAGGTTGTCGACATCAAGTTGTGATTCAACATGTTTCAGAAATTGAAAATACAAAGGAATTTTAGAGTGATGCAATATGGATGGAGTGTTGCTAGGGATGAGTGTTTGATCGAGTAGGGCTGGGCACTCTTATTTTTTTGGTTTATCGTTCAATGTTTCATCATTAAAAGATTAGTGTGAAGAGTGTAATGCGTGATAAACATATGGGTACTAATGTGAGTGATCAACATCAAACAAATTTGTATAAAGGAAATACAAATCTTCAGATTCTGTAAATGATGGGATTTCTTTGGTAGGAGATTTGTTGCAGACTAGAATATGTTCATGATTTTTTAAAGGGGAGACAATAAATGTTTCACACTCCGGGGATAAGGGGTCTAAGAGATATTGGACGAGATTGTTTCCAATAGCTTCAAGTATATTCATGCATTCCTACCAGCTAGAATTTTGCAGCCTCTTGGAACAACTAGTCCATGAGAAAGCTTGTATGCATATTACTTCTTTTAGATGGGCTTCAATGCTAGCGTTGGCTGAGAATTAATTTCTTCATCATGATTTCTTGAAGACTTATAGTTTGTTTGTGCAACCTTGTACTTCGAGGGGGCAAGGGTTGGCTAGGACTTCAATTCTTTATCCATCAAGTTCCTTTGCTTTGGCCTTGTGAGATCTTCATTTCCTCTCCACTTCTTCTAGTTCTAGAGATTGCGTTGCAGAGTGATATGATTAGTTAACCTCAGTTCCAATGTTTCATGATCAATTCAAATATTTTTAAGACGTGTGTCTTCCTCAAATATTGTCCTTCTTTTCAAGTGTATATATCTTTCCATAATCAAAATCTCTTGGATGTTTGAATTCAAACCACGAATATTGCATGTTCTAGTTACCAAGATCCCATTAGAGAGGTAGAGTTGGTTTTTTAAAATTGGATCTCCCCATTGGACAACGAATGACTACATCAATGATGATCACCAATTCTGCCTCGGAGAAGCATGCTTGAGAGCTATTTGATTGATCAATATCTTTCAATGATTTTTCTCAATAGACACAATCCCGAGAAAGGCTGTGAAAAAATGATGAAATTCCCTTAGCTTGGTTTCCATCTTGTTCCATTTCATAAGTATTCCTCAACATGTATTCTTTCAACATCTTGGGATAACCAAATATCTAACTCTCAACGTTAGAGTAAATGTTGCTGAAACAGGTGAATTTTGCAATTCATACCTCTTAGAGAATTCCTACACATGGTTTCCTCATGAATATAGATGGAAACCAAGGTTAAGCCAAGCTTTTAGTTAGAGAAAAATGAAAATCATAAAAAAAAAAGAATAAATCTTTGATGAAAGGAAACTTAAACTAAAGCATGCCATCTCGAGCTGTGAACTAGACTATTCACAACTAGTGGTCTTTATTGAAGCAATCAAAACAATTTGAAATCTATGATATTTGAATAATAATAATAAAAAAACATCGAAGCTGTGATAGTAGAAAGGAAGTAAAAGAACTACGTTAATCCTATTCCTAACCTATCCTACACTAGCTGAAAGAATGCTAGGTGTAAGCATAATGCCAATGCATCTAATCGAGTAACTCCAAACCTGCAACCACATGTTCATTGAAGGCCAATTGTAGGGAGTGAAGCAGTGAGAGATGAAAGATAGGAAGAATTGATTCAAGTGAGTCTCCACGTAGCAGGATGAATTTGACAACGTTATTGTTCATGGGGAAATGCAGACATGTAGGATTCCTCCAACCAAGATTTAATCCTGTCATAAAATTTATAATGATGACTATATGAATGTCTAAAGGAAATAGAAAGTGAGTGATGTACCTGATGAGACTCACAAGTGAAATTTGCATGCAATGTATCTTGTGAGAGTTTCTCAATGTGGGTGGAAGCATTCATTCCAGGGATCGAAATAAGACAATGAGAGATTGAAATAACCATCAATTGAAATTGGAATGCTTCATTATCAATGCAAATCTCCCTCGACCCATATTTCACATACCACACATGCTAAGAGGAGAGATGATGGTGGATTGTTCGAGGGAAACATTGAGTGAAAGATAACTCCAAATCCTCTCTTATGGCATCAATGAAATCATGCGAGGAGTGTTGGAGCATTGAAATAACATCCAAGGACAATTGATGAATTTTCCCTTGAGGCTTAATATGTATTTCTATACCATATTTAGCTGATGGCATTCCTTGGATCAACTTGATGTTTACTGTGTCTTGTGTGGTGATGAGTTGTTCATTTGTTATGATTTCTTCTTGAGGATTCACAAACTCATTGTGTTTTGCATACTTTAGGTTTTATGTGATTAAATTTTGTGCATCAAGGTAAAAAAAATTCATATCGTGTAGGACCAACAAATGACAGGATAATACTTACATTCAATTCCAGAACAAAAAAATAGTCATTGAAAACAAGGTTTTCGAAATCAAGTTGTGATTCAACATGTTTTAGAAATTCAAAATACGAAGGACTTTTAGAGTGATGCAATATGGATGGAGTGTTGCTAGGGATGAGTGTTTGATCGAGTAGGGATGGCACTCTTATTTTTTTGGTTTATCGTTCAATGTTTGATCATTAAAAGAGTAGTGTGAAGAGTGTAATGCATGATAAACAAATGGGTACTAATGTGAGTGATCAATGTCAAACAAATTTGTATAAAGGAAATCCAAATATTTAGATTTTGAAAATGATGGGATTTCTTTGGTAGGAGATTCATTGCAGACCATAATATGTTCATGATTTTCTAAAGGGGAGACAATATATGTTTCACACTCTAGGGATAAGGGGTCTAATATTTCTGATAAGGATTCCCCCATAGCTGCGTCAGATTGCCGGTCGAAGATGGTGTACCCCTTATCTTTCATGGCCATACCTAAATTTTTTGAATTAGAGATGATTTGATCATCTAGGTCGCACCTTTCAGGGTCAAAGACAAGATATGAAAAGCAATTCGATATTAATTGGTTTGAGGGTTTGTCATTTTCAGGAAATCTATGAAAAATATGCATAACTCTTAGGAAGAAATTATCCAGAGATTCTTTTCCAAGCCTACATATTACTTTAAGTTTGTCTAAGAGTTCATCATAAACGTAACCTTCATGGGAAGAGATAAACATTTCCATGAATTGTTTCTAGCTATGAATCGAATTTGCTGGAAATGTCCTAAACCGGGTTTTAATTCACACTTTGAATGTGAGGATGAATAGTTGACATGTTTCATTGTCCTATACAATCTTTAGATTTTGTCGACTGATGTCAAACTGATTAAGGTGCATGAATGCAGAGACATGCCCTTCACCATTGAATTTTGGGTTTGACAAGTGATTGACTATCTTGAGTGAAATTGGAGAAATGAAGATTAAAGGTATGCAGTTGTTAAAGAATGTAAAATGATAAGATATATTGGACGAGAGTGTTTCCAATAGCTTCAAGGATATTCATGCATTCCTACCAGCTAGAATTTTGCAGCCTCTTGGAATAAATAGTCCATGAGAAAGCTTGTATGCATATTACTTCATTTAGATGGGCTTCAATGCTAGCGTTGCCTGAGAATTACATTCTTCATCATGATTTCTTGAAGACTTCTAGTTTGTTTATGCAACCTTGTACTTCGAGGGGGCAAGAGTTGGCCAAGACTTCAATTTGTTATCCATCGAGTTCCATTGCTTTGGCCTTGTGATATCTTCATTTCCTCTCCACTTCTTCCAGTTCTAGAGATGGCGTTGCAGAGTGATATGATTAGTTAACCTCAGTTCCAATGTTTCATGATCAATTCAAATATTTTTAAGACGTGTGTCTTCCTCAAATCTTGTCCTTCTTTTAAAGTGTATATATCTTTCCATAATCAAAATCTCTTAGATGTCTGAATTCAAACCATGAGTATTGCATGTTCCAGTTACCAAGATCCCATTAGAGAGGTAGAGTTGGTTTTTTCAAATTGGATCTCCCCATTGGACAACAAATGACTACATCAATGACGATCACCAATTCTGCCTTGGAGAAGCACACTTGAGAGCTATTTGATTGATCAATATCTTTCAATGATTTTGCTCAATAGACACAATCCCGAGCAAGGCTGTGAAAAAATGATGAAATTCCCTTATCTTGGTTTCCATCTTGTTCCATTTCATAAGTATTCCTCAACATGTATTCTTTCAACATCTTGGGATAACCGACTATCTAACTCTCAGCGTTAGAGTAAATGCTATTGAAACAGGTGAATTTTGCAATTCATACCTCTTAGAGAATTCCTGCACATGGTTTCCCCATGAAGATGGATGGAAACCAAGGTTAAGCCAAGCTTTTAGTCAGAGAAAAATGAAAAGCATAAAAAAAAAAGAATAAATCTTTGATGAAAGGAAACTTAAACTAAACCATGCCATCTTGAGCTGTAAACTAGACTAATCACAACTAGTGGTCTTTATTGAAGCAATCAAAACAATTTGAAATCTATGCTATTTGAAAAAAATAAATAAAACATCTAAGCTATGATAGTAGAAAGGAAGTAAAAGAACTACGTTAATCCTATTCCTGAAAGAAAGCTAGGTGTAAGCATAATGCGAATTTATCTAATCGAGTAACTTCAAACCTACAACCACATGTTCATCGAAGGCCAATTGTAGGGACTGAAGCAGTGAGAGATGGAAGATAGGAAGAATTAATTCAAGTGAGTCTTCACCTAGCAGGATGAATTTGACAACGTTATTGTTCATGGGAAATGCGGACATGTAGGATTCCTCCAACCAAGATTCAATGATGTCATAAAATTTGTAATGATCACTATATGACCGTTGGAAGGAAATAGAAAGTGAGTTACGCACCTGATGAGACTCACAAGTGAAATTTTCATGCAATGTATTTTGTGAGAGTGTTTCAGTGTGGGTGGAAGCATTCATTCTAGGGATCGAAATAAGACAATGAGCACTTGACATAACCATCGATTGAAATTGGAATGCTTCATTATCGATGCAAATCTCCTTCGATCGATATTTCACATACCACGCATGATGAGAGAAGATATGATGGTGGATTGTTCGAGGGAAACATTGAGTGAAAGATAACTCCAAAGCCTCTCTTATGACATCAATGAAATCATGCGAGGAGTGTTGGAGCATTGAAATAACATCCAAGGACAATTGATGAATTTTCCCCTGAGGATTAATAGGTAATTCTATAGCATATTTAGGTGATGACATTCCTTGGATAAAATTGATGTTTCCTGTGTCTTGCATGGTGATGGGTTGTTCATTTGTTATGATTTCTTCTTGAGGATTCACAAACTCATTGTGTTTTGCATACTTTAGGTTTTATGTGAATAAATTTTGTGCATCAAGGTAAAAAAAAATCATATCGTGTAGGACCAACAAATGACAGGATAATACTTACATTCAATTCCAGAACAAAAAAGTAGTCAATGAAAACGAGGTTGTTGACATCAAGTTGTGATTCAACATGTTTCAGAAATTCAAAATACGAAGGACTTTTAGAGTGATGCAATATGGATGGAGTGTTGCTAGGGATGAGTGTTTGATCGAGTAGGGCTGGGCACTCTTATTTTTTTGGTTTATCATTCAATGTTTCATCCTTAAAAGAGTAGTGTGAAGAGTGTAATGCGTGATAAACAGATGGGTACTAATGTGAGTGATCAACATCAAACAGATTTGAATAAAGGAAATGCAAATCTTCAGATTTTGAAAATGATGGGATTCCTTTGGTAGGAGATTCGTTGCAGACCATAATATGTTCATGATTTTCTAAAGGGGAGACAATAATTGTTTCACACTCCGGGATAAGGGGTCTAATATTTCTGATAAGGATTCCCCCATAGGTGTGTCAGAGTGCCGATAAAAGATGATGTACCCCTTATCTTTCGTGGCCATACCTGAATTTTTTGAATTAGAGATGATTTGATCATCTAGGTCACGCATTTTAGAATCAAAGACAAGATAGGAAAAATGATTTGATATTCATTGCTTTGAGGGTTTGTCATTTTAAGGAAATCTATGACAAATCTGCATACTCTTAGGAAGAAATTATCCATATATTCATTTCCAAGCCTACAGATTTATTTAAGTTTGTCCAAGAGTTCATCATAAAAGTAACCTTCAAGGGTAGAGATAAACATTTCCATGAATTGTTTCTAGCTATGAATCGATTTTGCTAGAAATGTCCTAAACCAAGTTTCAATTTGCACTTCGAATGTGAGGATGAATAATTGACATGTTTCATTGTCCTATACAATATTTAGATTTTGTCTAGTGATGTCAAACTGATTAAGGTGCATGAATGCAGAGACATGCCCTTCACCATTGAATTTTGGGTTTGATAAGAGATTAACTATATTGAGTGAAATGGCCTTGGTGGGTCTCAGAAGACTCAACAGGTCATCCCATACAAAGGTATGGAGAGGAGCCATGGGTTGGTTAAAGTTACGAGAAATGAATCCACATGGGCAGGCTTGTCATCTGACCCTCCTTCTAGTTCCAATTATGTCTATGGGTCTGAATTCACTCGACAACAGCAAGGGGAACTCCGCGGTACACGATCCCAACTAGACTATGTACCATTTGGATTAGGAGACCTATCCATAATTTGACCCTGCTACCATTATTATTTTGGGGTTTTTGGGCCGGTTACGGTCCGATTTACTGATGAGGATGAATGAAATGCAAAGATGTAGATGAAGACTATGTAAATGTTGGTGTCTAATCTACTTCTAATCTACCCTATCCTAGCTAGGAGCGAATTAATGCAAGTGGATGAACTATGACATGAAACTAACTCTACCAATAACTTCACCCAGATAAATGAAATGAAGAAATAAATTTAGATAACACAAGCACATGAATATATAACCAGAATAGTCTAAGTCACCGTGTCACATACATTGGCATCTCATATGCTCAGGACATGAAAAATAATGAAGAATAACCAAAACTACAAGAAAACACATATTGCGTCATAATATTCCATAAACAAACATGCTCTTACAACCCATGTGAACAAAAAACATTCTACTTGAAATAGTTCACAACAGAACAACAACACATGCAATTCCTTCTCTCTATCAAAAGTTAGCCCTGAGGGCTTCTCCGTATTAACAGTTTCAACAATAGTACATGGAAACTCTAAGGAAAGCTCTCCAATTTTAGTTGACATTGTATTCCCAAAATAGTTTAGAAGTGTACAATGTTTGAAGAGCCAAAAACCCCTTCTTTTGGTAAAATTATGGTATTTATAAGGGTTCAACATGACTCTTGACCTTTCGTCTACCCCAATGACCTTTCATTTCCCAACATTATGTCTTTATTCCCTTTGTAATGATGAGAGACAAAGACAATAGTTACAATTCAAATTTGTCTTCTAGCAATGGTGGGTCATCATAGATTTTAGTCGTACGTGCCCTGGACACCATGAAGGCTGGTTTGGACATGGTAACATCTTCGTTATCCAAATTTGACAGTGTGTAGTCATGTGGATCAGATCCCTTCTTATACTATTTGTGTTGGATTTCCCTTGCTACTCATCTATCACTATGGCCGCTATTGTTATGGCTGCTATGTCTTCTTTGGCTGCAGATTACATCGTGAGGATGTTGAGTATGATCTTGCCTTGGCATTGACACCTGACACCATTTAACATACAATAGATGAGAATCACTCCACATAAGCTATTAATATTTTTAAAATAAAGCTATTAATATTTTTAAAATTTGTGTATGAAGAGGGAGGGTGGTGGTGGTCATTATTTGCGCTAGAGTTAATATTAAACATTCTGAGTACAAGCGTTGTAGTTAATATTTATTGTGCCGACCACATCGCTGGGATTAGTGGTAATTGTGCCGACTCAAAGCTAAGCTGATTTTGCAAGAAGATTTTGTAGCGTAAAGGTGAACTATGAAATTAGTCACTCACAATGAGAAACTGATTATTACGTCGAGGGCTATGATTTCATCTATTAACTTCCTAACTTTTACAAAAACATACGTTTTTATGTTTACATTTTCACATTTACTTAATCATATTAAAAATTTACTGTGCTGGCTACCTATTGCCACATGTAGATGATTAGCAAAAAAATCATTTGATTGTTATTAATTTAATAGTGGTTTTTGTCTACTGTGAAATATGAAATATCGCTGGCGTTTCATTTTGTTTTATTTTTAAGAATGTGACAAGCTTTTCATTAATTAATTGTTTTTAAGAATGTTAGAAGGTTTTAAGATATCAAGTACATTGAAGGTGTTTAAGATTATCGAAGTTATGGACATAGTGACCACTCAGCTCCATAAACACAACTGCGAGAAGTTACATCGATGGACGTAGTGACTACTCAGCTCCATAAACACAACTGTGATGACTCAACTATATGACTTCATGAACACAACATTGGGTGCATTTATGATTGTGCAACATCAAGTATATGACTGCATATAATTGATTTCAGAGTAGTTATTATATATCTTCTTTATATAAAATAAAATATTAGTGTTAGGGTTATATTAACTATTAGGGTTAGGGTTATATTAATTATTATGATTAGGGTATAAATTAAATTGGAAATATAATACATAATTATAATATATAGAAATTGCATATATATAATATATTATAAAGAAATAATTGTTTTATCAAAACTAACACAATCATTTTATAAAGATAATTGTTAAACGTCTATGAGCTATATCAATTATTTTATAATAAATAGAAAAGATTAAGGTTTCATATTAAAATTAAAGTCATTAGTGTTTCAAATTAAACACTAATGACCTTAACTCTAGAAATCTTCCAATAAAAATGCTGGATTGTTTCGAATAATCCTCATTTCCCAAGCCGATCAGGCAACGAACCATCAAGTATCTCAATATTTTCCCAATTGATATATTGGTGTCCAAAAGCATTTGCGTGTTCTTGTTCAAGCCGTATGAAGGGAAATTCTCATGTACGGTTTTGAGAGGGGGAATTTAAGTTTACCTATCTCAATAAAGTATACGATCGGTTCGAAGAGCGTCTCGAGATTCAGGCGATTGCGGATGATATTACTAGTAAATATGTTCCTCCTCATGTCAATATATTTTATTGTCTAGGGGGATCACACTTACCTCTTTTTTAATACAAGTAGCTACTGGTTCTGCTATGACTTTTTACTATCGTCCGTTACAGAAGCTTTTGTCTCTATTCAATACCTAATGATCGAAGTGAACTTTGGTTAGTTAATCCAATCCATCCATCGATAGTCGACAAGTATGATGGTTCTAATGATGATCCTACACGTATTCCATGTTTATCTCACATGTGGATTCAAAAAACCCTGTGAAACCATAATTTTGCCTTATTATAAAATATTTGATAGAATCTTGGTGTTTTTCAACCACCTCTATAATGTTGTTGTGCTAGTGATAATACCCATCATATTTTTCTTTTTCTTGCCCACTTATATCTTGCACGGTTGCACCGTTACACGACTCGTTCAAATCCATGGTTCCAACACCTTTCTCACTTAGTGATGGACTCCACCAGAATTGTGAAAAACAAAGTGCAGTCTAAGCCCAAAGAATTTGGCATCATAAGCCATCCACTCTCTCATTCCTGAGAAATCAGGTCATCGTACAACGAAAAACCACAGTACATATAATCATAGGGAGGAGCCTGGCCGAAAAAGGAGGCGAGGGCTATCCACCATGCAATAGCCCAATCATTATCGGGCTGCTACATGGTCTAGCCGTGCAGCAACAGTCCGTGCAGTAAATCCGGCAACCGTTTCCCAGCAACTCACTCCGTTTATCTGCCCCAAGCTCTGTTACCGTCTGCAGTCAGTCCCACCAACTCGTCCGCCTGTCGATTGATGTAGCGGATGTACGTTATGTACTGCATCCTTTACTGCTGCTGCAATTTGCTGTCCAACGGCCATTCAAATTTTTCTCTCTGCGTCTATTAAAACTTTTCAAAAGCTGCAGGCTCACTGTCATTCAAATTTTGCTCTCCCGCCATTCAAATTTTTCAAAAGCTCCTTGTCCCTGTTGGAGTCGGGTTCCCAGATTGGAGGTCGAGTGAGTCTTAGCAGCTACGCATGAGACTGAACCTTCCCATTGCAGGGCTTTTGTATGAGGTAGCCCATGATCGATTCTGGTGCAAGCAATGGGGTCACAGGTCCTGGAACACAGAAAATGCAGCTCAAATAGGAGGGCCAACTTGAAAAAGGTGCCTCTCTTGATCCCCTTCTATGGCCATTGCTATATCCCCTCGTCTCCAGATCTTGCAGGCAATCCTGTGTTTTTTGTTTATAAGAGCGATATGTTTTGCTGTGGGTTCGACCTGGGTGATTTCTTTGAGAGAGAGACATTCGGTCTCCATGAGCCCTTGGATTTTCAGGCACGCCCTTGGAGTTTCAGGCACGCCCATGATGGTCTAAGAAGGGATAAGTCAATGGGGTTTCACAGCAGGAGGGGTAGCTGGCTTGGATTTGAGCAGAATTATTCCAAGTTGAACGACTAGAAATCCAGCAGGAACATAGAAGCACAGTGTAAAAATTTGGAGTCCTTAAATAAATGCTATGATGTTGTGTACAATAACAACAAAGTTCTCATCAGTGCAGGAGCTGTTCCCTCCCCTTCGCTCTCAAAATCTCCAAGGTGGATAGATTTTTGGAGTGATTTGGCCGAAGAGAGGTCCAATTCTTCTCCCTACATATCCTCTCCTGAAAGCTTCTTTAGTTTCTCTAAAACATAAGCTGATTTTGACTTAAATTTAAATTTAGCCAAGGAAGGAGAATGCTATAATGACGGTTGTGATTGTAATTTCTGTATGCAGAGATGCTTGATGGACTACTTAGAGAAGCTGACAACTCTGCTCATAAATGGCGGTTGGAAGGAACAAGACACCAATGGCATGATTCAGGCTTCATCCTCTTCTTCATCGGACACTGTAGATATATATTTGGATAGTAAGACAATTCTAGAAGGCCTGCTACTGAAAGTAGATTCGATGTCAAATTCTCTGAGAAAAGCAGGATGGAGTTCGCAAAATATTGCAGAGATTTTGGACGTCGATTATCCCACTAAAACACCCACCAAGAAAATCTCGTCAGAACTGAAGGATTGGGAAACCCGCAGAAAATGTTGATCGAGCATGACTAATGTCTTCTTACTGTGTTTATTCACCTTATGAGAGCATATGTCTAGTTATAAATGATTCGATTCCCGGGATTTGTATGATCAAAGTTCATTGAAGCAAATGCGTAGCGTATTCTGCTTGCTAAAGATCACTCTGGTTCTAAATGATTCAATTTCAGATCACTGCGGTCCTAAATGATTCAATTTCAGGGGTTTCTTGAAATACACGATCAAAGTTCATTGAAGCTGTTATGAACAATCTTGGTCGGTGAACTCTCCAAAACAAATTATTCGCCTCAGACAATTAGGTTAAGTGATAAATATATTAATTAATCATATAACAATTTTGGTCGGTGAGATTGTTACACATTATTTTCGTCATCCCTATGATTGTTAATGATGTAAACCTATCTGTTGTCTTCAGAAGGGTCAGTGGCCTGAGTTCCTAAAAAGAGAAGGGAGAAGAATTTTTCCTGAGGAAAGAAGTTGCATTTTCCTATGTAAAAACCTTATAAAAAAGGAAGTTTGCAGGTTGCTATATAGGCAGGGTGCAAGAATGACCCATTCTCGCAGGTTGCACTATAGCCAGGGTGCGAGGTGTTTGCAGGTTGCTCTATAGCTAGTGTGCAAGAATGCCTGCACGTGGGAAAAATGAACGTTTTCTCGAATCTTCTAGAAGGAGAAACTTCTATGGTGAGGTGGCATCCGAATGGTTTGGATCTTACTCGCTTTCATGATTTAGTGGGATCATCATAACCTCCTCACCTTATCCCCTTCAACTTATAAAAGGAGAGGAGTTCTCATGGAGAAAGTTAGCTTGGGTTAGCTTTGTTGGTTCATGAGCTTGTTCTTGATTGACTTGGAATTATCAACTTGGTTGGAGTGGCTTTGAGATTTGCTTTGGCAAGATAGATTATGAGTAGCCATCAGATCTATGGTTTCAGAATCCTTGGAGCAAGAAGTGTGTGGGGAACGAAGGATAGTTGGAAGGGACCTTACGACATCAAGGCAATGGTTGTAATCTCTCTTTCACATTTAATATAATACAATAATATGACTCTTTCGCATAAAGCTATTTTCACTTTATTGTATAACTCCTTGATCATATACATAGATTCACTGTTGAATAGATTGTGCTTTCTTTACCCCACTTGGTTTGTATTGTTTTGGTCTTCACTGTACGAGAGCATTGGAGCGAAGTGGGAGCAACAAAGACCAAATGAAGTGCTAATAAGGTATGTTCCTTGTTCTTGCCTCTTATTAAATTCAATGGTTAGAATCTAGGAAAGAGTCATATTCTGTCTTGCTTTGTTCTAGATCCAGGGGGATCTAGGAAGATCGGTTTGTGTCCGCACTTACGGATTTTATCCAATAACAGACCTCTTTGAAACAAATTGTTAGCATAAGAAAATTAGGTTAAGTAATAAGTATATTTACATTACAAATAATTAAACAACATTTTTTTGGGTTACTATAAAGACTATGATTATGGTACATTGGAATTTATATGTTGTTATGGGTAGTATCTCTTCACTCATATGAAGTTTTCATGAATCTAGGATTTCTTATTTATTTCTATTTAGAGAAAGAAGAAACATTTGAAGTGTAGGTAGATTTTTAAATTAAATTATTATTATTGTAGCTAATGAGAAATAAATCTAGGTAGGGAGAATAACAATCATTTTTTCCAACCACTCAAACTAAACCTAATTAACAATTTGATGATTAATTATGACTCTCCCATTAAAAACTATGTTATAAAGTTCCAAAAGTTCCCATCAAACTTAACATCACTACTTTATCAAATATTACAAAATTATCAACCACATAAATTTCAATTAAATTAAGTTATAAATAATAACAATTTTTTTCACACATTTAAATATCTACATCTAAAATCCTCTTATTTGACTTTTAATACAACATAGATTATTATTTATTAAGGAAGAACTCCTAATCCACATACAAATAAAACTTAAATTATTAAAAGTTTACATCTTCAAAAGATCACTCACAAATAAAGATATAATCACTTATCTTAAAACTCTTAGTAATACATTAAAACCCTTTTTCTTTAATAAATTGAAAACCAATATTAAATAAAGTATAAAATAATTGTATTTGAAAATAATATTTTCATAAATTGTAGATGGTTCTATCTTCTACAATATAACTTCCTCTTCCATAATAGTAAATGATTGTCTATTGTTCATATTATCAATAATCATTTTCAAGTTGTTGATTACACTTCTTGAAACATCCTATTGTTTTGCTATTAATCACTAATATCAATCACTTGAATGTTAACTTTCAATAGGAACATATTGCATTGAACTTTTTCTTTAAAGTAGGTTCATGTTTCCTCTAACATAGAATTTTAAACAAGTTTTCTTACACCTTGTTACATAAGCCCTTGTGAGTAACAAAAGACACCAATTCTAGGACATGTAGATACATGAAATAAAAAATAATAATGCTCAAATGATTAAAAGGATTTGGGAGATTCTTAACAAATACAATTTGCTTAGCTTTAGAAGTTTGAAGTCTAGTTTAAGGTTGCACTTTATCTACTACTTCATTGGTCTTGATTCTTAAAGCTCATAAAAAATTACAACTTTCATTGTTTTTCTATAAACGGTTAATATTAATCACTTGAATGTTAGTTTTGAATAGGTATACATCATGATGAACTTCTTGTTCAAAGTGGTTCACATTTCCTTTTTTCCCTAATATAGGATTCTAACTATCAAATGGCATCCAAACTTTGTTCATTTGACCTTGTTTCATAAAACTGTACCACTAATAAAAAGCATTGATAAATCTCACACATGTTTCTCCATGAAATTAGTAAACAATACTATATTATTAAATGGACTTGAACATTAATTATTACAAATTATAAATGATCAAACTCAGAACTATGAATTTTATTGTAAGGTTGCATTTGACTACTAGTTTATTGTTCTCGATCCATAATTCTCAACAAAATTTACAACCTCTTTGGATTTTTCATAAATAACTAATATCAATTGTTTCAATTGATTGTTAATATTTAATGAATACACATGAGAGTAAACTTCTTATTTATTTAAACTAGATTCATGTTTAATATTTTTCCAAACATAAGATTCTCACTATCAAATAACACCCAAATTTTGTTTAATTAACATTTTATTGCAAGAGCCTTATTATTCGTGGACATGTGAATTCCTAAAATTGAAATTTAAATATTAGAAAATTAAATAGTGTTCTTAACCCATAAAGGTCAATAAAAGGTTAAAAAAATAATAACATTAGCACATAGGGAGAATTAAAGTGAGAGATAATTGTGTCTTCAAGTAAATTGAAGAAAGGATGGGAAAGAGTACTAAAAGGAAAAGTGACATTAAATGTAAGGAATGCACATCTAATTTATTAAAGGACCTTTCCAAATTGTCCATCACACGTGTAAGAATAAATTAAAAAGATTTATAAATAAATGAAGCAAAAGGACCTTTCCAAATTGTCCATCACACGTGTAAGAATAAATTAAAAAGATTTATAAATAAATGAAGCATGATAGTAGATTTGGGAAATTTTTTTTACCCATGATATTTTTGGAAAATCCAAAAGAAGGTGAGATATCTATATGTTTGCTAATATTTGATGTTATTATTTTTTTTTAATAATTCAATTTGTTATATAAATGGTTTTACTTTTAGTTTAGGTTTATGTTTGTTATAAAAATTAATATAACAAATATTTGTGTGTGCAATTTAGTTTAGGTTTATGTTTATTATAAAAATTAATATAGCAAACATTTGTGTATGCATTTAATTAATTTAACATGTTGAAGTGAAAGTTATTTATAACAAGTGTTGCATGGTAGCGTAGTTCTTGTTGGGTTGAATTGAGAATAAATGTAGAGGTGTGGAGGCCCGAAGTAATTGTGAGCCGCTGATCTCGAAAGAGAGCGAGATTCGTTGATCCCCATAGCATACCCGAAATTTTTCGATTCGGCAGTTCGAGAGATTTGACATGATGCAAGTTGATATATTCTTTGATTTTGATTTCCTTCACCGGTTTTATCGAATTTTTGTCAGCATATGCGCATTTACGGAAGAGAGCTTTCGTATATGCGCATTTTGGCTTCCGTAAATGCGCATATACGGAAGAGAGCTTCTGTATATGTGCATTTTGGCTTATGTATATGCGCATTTAAGGAATCCAAAATGCGCATATGCGGAAGCTCTATATATGGAAGAGAGCTTCCGTATATGTGCATTTTGGCTTTCGTAAATGCGCATTTTGGCTTCCGTATATGCGCATTTACGCGCATATACGGAAGCCAAAATGCGCATATACAAAAACTCTCTTCTGTATATGTGCATTTTGGCTTCTGTATATGCGCATTTATGGAAGCCAAAATGCGCATATACAGAAGCTCTCTTCCGAAGCCAAAATGCGCATATACAAAAGCTCTATATAGGGAAGCTCTCTTCCATATATGTGCATTTTGGCTTTCGTAAATGTGCATATAAGGAAGACAGCTTCCGTATATGCGCATTTATGGAAGGAAAAAATGCGCATATACGGAAGCCAAAATGCACATATAGGGAAGAGAGCTTTTGTATATGCGCATTTTGGCTTCCGTAAATAGAGCTAGAGGTCATAGTTCCATAGGTCATAGTTCCACAGATCACAGTTCCACAAGTCACAGTTCCACAGGTCATAGTTCCAAAGGTCATAGTTCCAGAGGGCGTAGTTCCAGAGGGCGTAGTTCCAGAGGTCATAGTTCTAGAGGTCATAGTTTTAGAGGGTGTAGTTCTAGAGGGCGCAGTTTCACAGGTCATAGTTTCAGAGGTCATAGTTCCATAGGGCATAGTTCCATAGGTCATAGTTCCAGAGGTCATAGTTCTAGAGGGTGTAGTTCCTCTGGAACTATGACCTCTGGAACTACGCCCTCTAGAACTATGACCTCTAGAATTATGACCTCTGGAACTACGCCCTCTGGAACTATAACCTTTGGAACTATGACCTGTGGAAATGTGACTTCTTGAACCACACCCTCTGGAACTATGACCTCTTGAACTATGTTAGGTAGCTAGAGAGGTAGTGGAGGCCATTCAATGTAAGGTGGACTAGGTCCACTATATTATTAAATAAGACCCACTATGATAGTTAGATATAATAAATGGGTAGTTAGATATAATAAATTTAAGAAGAATTCTTAGAAGGTTCTTCTTCTAGAAGATTCCTCCTCTAGAATGTTCTTAGGTAATGGTAGCACTATATAAAGGGTTTCAAGAAATGTAATGGGATATGAGGAGAAGTATTGTATTTGGAGCCGTAGATCAATAGGAGGAAGCCCCCTTGAAGAGGCAAGTGAACATGAGAGGATCCCTTCCATAATAGGATCCATTGTATGGTGTTTCCCTACCTCAAGGGTTTGATATAATAAAGTGGTGGTTTTATATATTGTTTCATATATCTTGTGTGGTGATTGTATTCATATATCTTTGGTACTATTGTGGTATTTTGTATTCAGGTTTTTGGAACATAACAAACTACGCTCTCTAGAACTATGACCTCTAGAACTTTGACCTGTGGAACTACGCCTTCCAAAACTATGACCTCTGGAACTACACCCTCTCGAACTGACCTCTCGAACTATGACCTTTGGAGCTATTACCTATGCAACTATGACCCGTGGAACTGTGAATTGTGGAACTATGACCTATGGAATTATGCCCTCTGGAACTATGACCTCTGGAACTATGACGTGTGGAACTACGCCCTATGAAACTATGACCTCTGGAACTATGACCTATGAAACTACACCCTCTGGAACTATGACCTCTAGAACTACGCCCTCTGGAACTATGACCTCTAGAACCATGACCTATGGAACTACGCCCTCTGGAACTATGACCTTTGGAACTATGACCTGTGGAACTGAGGCCTGTGGAACTGTGATCTATGGAACTATGACCTATGGAACTACGCCCTCTGGAGCTATGACCTGTGGAACTATGACCTATGGAAATACGCCCTCTAGAACTATGACCTCTGGAACTATGACCTATGGAACTACGCCCTCTGGAACTATGACCTATGGAACTACACCCTCTAAAACTATGACCTCTAGAACTATGACCTCTGGAACTACACCCTCTGGAACTATGACCTTTGGAACTGTGACCTATGGAACTGTGACCTATGGAACTACTCCCTCTGGAACTATCACCTCTTGAACTACACCCTCTTGAACTATGACCTTTGTGTTAATGTTTTATGCTGATATTATATTTCTTTGCATTTCATAAAGATAAGAGCATAATAAGAACAAGATCACTGAGAAATACACATCCACAAT
>JASDQU011177704.1:8851-23256 GCA_032191745.1 Picea mariana
TGTGTAATTGACCCTAATGAATTTTCAATTGGTAAGTGTATGCTTTGACAACTAATGGAATGATTATTTTTTTCTGTATAGTGATCTTGAATGGACCCTTGACTCAATCATAAGGAAATGTGAATGTAAATATGTTTTTGTTGTTGAGTTGTAGTGGCCAATTGATCTGCAACTCTATATGAAAAATTTAAAATGCAACAACAAAATAGACTAACACAATAATAAAATGCTACACAATACAAAATACGCATAGAACGAAAGAGAAAAATATTGGAATAGAGAAGTAAATGACCATCTATTGTCTTTTCAACAAGAAGACACTCTTTTTATTAGACTAGGCAATTTTTATTTACAACAACAACAAGAAACTTGTTGCTTTATTTCTGACTGACAAGTGTTGTTTCACTTTTTATTTGGTTAATTTCCTGACGTAAAAATCATGCTAATTAGTTATTAGAAGTTTCCCTGCTCAATTGGACTGGTGAGGGAAGTTTACAATAGAAACAACTATGCAAAGGGAGATGGGCGCCCTCTTTGTTGGCCCAATTTCTCCATGTTTAGATCTGAAAGCGTCCCCGCTTCCACCAACAAATGAGGAAATTCGCAGTGCATTCTATCCAATGCTTTCTCAAACTTGTCGGGATTATATCTTAGTGTGCGCAGCTGATGATGTTTTCCTCTAAATCGGTGATTGTCCCATAAGAACCACATATGAGTTTTCGTGGATTAAGAACAATGACATGTGAATTGTATGAGGCCTTTGTTGTGCACGCTCTTGTGTAGTTGGTAATGCATTGACTACCTAATGATGGTGCTGAGTGAAAGTATAGGTATAACACTATGCTGAGTGTTGTTCTTGTTGGTGGTGTGCAAACCCCACTCAATACTGATAAGCCAACACTTTATTATCTGCCTCGACATTTCTCTTAAATACAAGCTCCCTGGAAGAACAATGGGTGTGTCAAATACACCTTGTCTGATTAATTGCTCCAACTAAGAAGGGATGCCTCTGCAGATGATGTTGTCCTGCTATACTGCATTTGTAAAAATTCGGTTTGGTTGAAGCTTTCAGAACAATTTGTTTGGAAAAAGAGGAACTACCAAGCAAAGTGTTATAATATTCTAGCACTTGTGTTAGAGTACATAACCCTTTGGGGAAGACTACTGGATCATAAACATGTTTTGACATAAGAAATTTTGGAGATGCAAAAGGTAAAGATGAAGGTGGAGTAGGGCCTGAAATCAAAAGTTCGTCGGGTTGGCATGTTATCACATCATCCTCTTGGAGAGTGAGGTGGTATGAAGGGGCATTGGGTAAAGAGGATTCCAAAATGAGATCAATGGTGTGCTCAATAGAGCAAGACAGGGGTAGTCCCATGGGTTGGGTAAAGGCATTGGCAATTTCTTGGAGTTGGCGAGCCATGTCCTGAGGTGTTGGGATAGTCAGATGGTCTAGTTTAATTGGGTGAACCAAACACAAGGAAACATATTTGTTCAGATTTAGTTGTTTAACGATTGCTTGTATGGTCATAGGTTGTGTGGATTGAGGGTTAGAGGAGGTGAGAACATAGGTGCATCCCTCATGTTACAAGTGGTATTTATGAAATTTAACATGATAGATAGCGTTATGAGCCTGTTGGTAGGGGATTCCAAGTAACATGTTAGCATAATATAAAGGAGAAACATCACACAACACAGTATCTAGGAAAGGGCCAATAGCAAAGGTCACCGCACAACACCGGGAGACAGTAAGGTGCATGCCTTCCTCTTGTATCCATCCGAGTTGATATGTTCCAGGGTGTGAATTAGTTGGGAGTTGTAGGCATTGGACCAAGTCCTAGGCAATGAGGTTCTTTTGGCTTCCATTGTCTAGGATGAGAGTAGCCAATTCATGCTTAATTTGACAATTGTGGGAAAATAGGGGCACATGAGATGTGTCATGTTCATTAGTGATCATCAGAATTAGAGATGGGTCAACTTTTGTAGGATTTTTTAGAGAAACGACTTCAGGAGGGTTAGAGGAATCGGAATGAGCGACCTCTGCAAATAGATTTTTGTTGGGATGAAGGTTATGAAGTGCCCGATAGTCAGTAGAAGCATGCGAGTTGGTCTTGTGGAAGGTACAACAGGGCATCGTTCGAGATGTGGAGGTGGTGGTAGGAGTAACCTGAGAAGGGATAGTAGTATAAGGGTTATATCTGGGTCAGGGTGAGTGGATTTGAGGAGCCACTTTATGCTCAACATCCAAGGCCTAAAGAAAGGCCTTGCCCAAGGAAGAACTCTCAAAAAATTTAACTTCATGACAGATTCTTAGAAATAATCCATAATTGAACTTGACAATCAATACCTCTTCTGGATTGGTGATGTGGAGATAGATGCACAGTTTGCAGAAGATGCCGATGTATCCCTGTACACACTGATTGGCCAGTTGTCGGAGCTACAACCATTTGGAGAGGAGGTTTTGGTGATAGCCCGATGGGTAAAAGTGCTCTCTATGATCTTGGCAGAATCCATCCCATGTTGTAATGTGTGGTGTCTGTGTCTCGACCGGGTCACCTCTATTCATGACCCATGAATAAGTCTCTACCTGAGTGTCCCACCATGTCTGTGCAATTCACTTGAGTTGCAGATCGATGATTTTAAGCTTCATGTCTTTCGTCATCTCAGGACATGTACAAAATTATGTGGAAATATTGTGAAGCCAAGATTCAACATTCTTGCCATTCATTTGGCTCACAAAATTTGGTAATTGGAAGCGTGTGTTGAGATGCATGGGTGTTGGAGCTCTACGTTGTTGCAGACGGAGTATCTTCTAGAGATCCATCGTTAAATCCTAAATTGGATCTATGGAAGTGGATGCATAATCCTCTGTAGATGGCTCTCTTTGTGGTGACATAAGTTTCATTCACCACAAATGTCGATCTGTCACTGGATGTTGGAGAATAGTGAAAGATTAACTTGTTGGAAGCCCTTAGGAGGGTGCACTGGAAGTCCTGAGAAGGACGTTTGTCTTTGAGAAAAAAAAATGTTGGATGGATTCTCTTCTGAATTCCATGGCTGAGAAAAAGTTGGCTTGGATCCAGGCTCTGATACCAATTGATCCATAATTCTTTATGCAAAATTTAAAAATACAACAACAAAATAGATCGACACAATAATAAAATGCTACACAATACAAAATACGTAGAGAATGAAAGAGAAAAATATTGGAATTGAGAAGTAAATGGCCATCTATTGTATTTTTAGTAAGAAGACACCCTTTTTATCTGTTAGGTACCTAACCTACCTAAATGCTCAAGTGGGTAGAATAATATATGTCCATGTAATAAAGGTCAATATTAATAAGGCCTAGCAATAAGGAGGAATAAGTCAATTGTAAGAAGACCTAATAGAAGCTTCCGCTTCTAGAAGGATCTTCCTCTAGATTTTTCTTTTGGATAGATAGATTTAGTATGAAAAAGAGTAGAGGGTATGGGAAGTTTTGTCTTGGATATTATTGTAATAGAGCTCTACTCTGCAGGAGATTTCTCCCTCAAAGAGGCAAGTGAACATTGTTATTATTAATCAAGGTGCTCTTTCTGGTGTTATTCTGGTATTGTTCTAGTTATATCATTTTTGTTTTTCCATTTCTAGCTAAAACATTTATGTTATGCATACTATTTTATATCTGGAATATTACAAGTGGTAGCAGAGCACTTTCCTCGGCAGAAATTTGTGGGTTAATTTTTTCCAGGGTAGAGACGTATTCTGACATCTTAAAGTTACAAAGATCTGTCGTTATGCACATAAACTCGTGGTCAGGGAGTAATACATGCAGGAAATACAAGAGGTACTCAAGCACACATTTGTTCGCCACCCTTGTAACCCTTGTTGGTACCCCTTCGAGTGGTAGCGCATCATACAACACCCGTATACGGATTGACCTAGATATCCTAAAGACCTCCATAGATAAATTGATTGGCTTTCTAACTACTATAGTGTCACCAAGAATAACACTCGGGAAGATACTCTCTAGTACCTGGGTAGTCAGGTAGTACAACTAAGGGAATGATCTATCCTCCTTTGTTGGTGCCCTGAGATATTGGGTCGAGTACATATATCAGAGAAATATAGCATAGGAAAAACCCTTGTCTGTAGAAACCCTGAATTCCCTACCCCTTGGGACGGAAACAAAAAAAAACCAGACAAGATCTATTGTCGTGCAATTGTGCCTTTTGCATTCTGGTTGCGAAATTACTACACATTTCTTCCTGTTAAGCATTTGGGAATTTCATCACTATAGTATTATTCAGGCCAGAGTATAACTCCGCAGGAGTTAAAATAAAAATATAGTGGTCCCGCCGACACACTTATTTGGGACCTATCCCATTGGATTCCCCTTTTCTCCCTGATTGTAGTCATAGATTTCATTTTTAATCATTTTTTTCAGTGGACCCGACCCCTTCTCAAATTCCATATTTTTCCACCTATTCCATTATATTTCCCTTATCGCCTTGATTGTCGTGGTACCTATCACTTATAATTCCCTTTTTGTGGTCCCACCCACCCATTTTTCCTTACGCACACTCCCCCTCTCCAAATGGCCACCACTTGCAACGAAGACCTGCAAGCTTCCATCAATCAAGCCTAGGAATCCATCCAACATATGACATTTGAGATTGGCTCTACGAGCACAAATTTGACACCATGGAATCCAAATTCATGAACCAATTTAACACCCTCCAGTATGTTGTCAACCAGTTGTTGAACTACCCTCCGGGTCCTTCCTCCTCTAACCAACCAGATGTTCTTGATTCCTCTCATTCTTTGCATTTAAAATCCAACTCCTTTTAGCCTAACCCCCATCTTCCTCGGGTCGAGGTAAATAAATTTGATGGCTCTGATCCTACGAGTTGGGTCAGTCAAATTGAGCATTATTTTTCTCTGCATGGTATTATTTATGAGTTGGCCAAACTTCACTATGTTTTCCTCTATCTAGATCCTGAATGATGGAAATGGTGGAAATGGCGTAAAAATTCACGTTGGGGGTATATTTCGTGGACCCAGTTTGTTGTAGAGCTCTATGACCACTTTGACACTGATACCCACTATCTCAATCATTTGACCAAGTTGAAATAGTCAGGCACAGTGGAATACTTTATAACTGCTTTTGAGCATTTGTCCTTTCGAACCGAGGGCATGTCATATGCTTTCTTCCATGAATGATTTATCAATGGCCAAAAGGATAAAATATGATCCCATGTTCTGATGGCCCACCCTCAGACTTGGTTGGAATCTACTAAACATGCTAAAGAGGCACAACAAGTTGTTTTTTCCCAGAACAAAAAACCCTCTTTTGTTCCTCTCCCTTGACCCACTAATACTAACCCCCCTGTCACTCCCCCCAAGGTCCAAAAATTAACTAGGGATGAAATGGATGAATGCCAACTGAAAGGTATTTTCTATAATTGTGATGAAAAATATTTTCTAGAGCACAAGTGTAAGGAACAAAAAACATTTATGGCCATTTCCAAAGATGTTTCTGAAGAATATGTGATAGTTCCACTTGTTGAAGAGACCTCCTTTCCCGATGCTACCTAGGAGCCCACTGACCCACCTGAAGTTGAACCACTCATTTCGTTGCATGCCCTCATTGGCTTCTCTGCTCCACAAAACCTTAAGCTCATTGGCTATATTAAGAATAGGAAGGTCATCATCCTTGTTGACAGTGGTAGCACCTACAATTTTATTCATCTTCGCATTTCCCAGGAAACCAATTGTTATATTTGTGTTGTCAATAATTTTCAAATCATGATAGTCAATGGCGGGTCCATGAAATGTAGTGGGTGTTGTGAAAATGTATGTCTTCAAATTGGACATTACCACCTGAAATATCATATGTTTTCCATTGAAATGGGTAGTTGTGACATTGTGCTAGGTGTTGAAGGGTTACGCACTTTGGGTCCCATTCTTATGGATTTTAAGGAACTAACCATGAAATTTCAACAGAGGAACAAAGGTATCACTTCCGGCGTCTTACAACTGGTTCTCCCAAGATCATCAGTTCCCATCGCATGGAAAATCTCCTCAAGAAAGGCCACTCCGGTATTATTGCTCAACTCCATTGTATTCAAGTGGTTGAGACACCTTCTGTGCATCCTGACCTCGAAGCTATTCTCTCTAAACACCAAGTTGTTTTTTCCACTCCTTAGGGACTTCCACCTTCTCGTTCTCATGGTGTTCATGATAATTCCATACCCCTTGTTCCTGGTAGTCTTCCTCCCAATGTTCTCCCTTATCATCATCCCTTTTCCCAAAATAATGAAATTGAGAAAATAGTGTAGGAATTGCTACAAGCGGGTGTTATCCGCCCCAGTACCAGCCCTTATTCTTCTCCTGTGGTCATGGTACTTGAGAAAGAAGGTACTTGGCACATGTGTCCTAACTTTTTTTCCCTTAATAAACTTACCATCAAGGACAAGTTTAACATTCCTGTCATTGATGATCTCTTGGATCAGTCAAGTGGTGCTTAGTATTTCACTAAACTTGATTTGTGTTCTGGCTACCGCCAGATACGTATGCAAGACACTGACATCCCCAAGACTTCCTTTTGAACTCATGAGGGTCACTATGAGTTATTGGTCATGCCCTTTGGCTTGTATAATGCCCCCTCCACCTTCCAAATCCTCATGAATCATGTCTTCCATCCTTTTCTCTGTCATTTTGTCTTAGTTTTCTTTGATGATATTCTCATCTATAGTAAAGCTTGGCAATCCCATCTTTCCCATGTGGATCAAGTTCTTCATCTACTCTCTCAGCATCAACTTTTCCTCAAACACTCTAAATGTTCCTTTGGCACCTCATAAGTCGAGTAATTGGGTCATATTGTTGGCAAGTCTAGTGTCCAGGTGGATCCTAAGAAGATTGAAGCAATGCAGGATTGGCCTCGCCCCAAGACTATCAAAAGCTTGTGTGTTTTTTTGGGTTTAACATGCTATTATCGCAAGTTTGTTCAGAATTATGAAAAGATTGCGGTGCCTCTCACTGCTCTACTTAAAAAGAATTCTTTCACTTGAGCTCTCGTAGCTGATCAGGCCTTTCAAGAATTGAAGGCGATTATGTGCACTACTCATGTCTTGGCCCTTCCTGATTTCAAAAAGACCTTTTTCCTAGAATGTGATGCCTATGGGAGAGGAATTGGAGCAGTCCTTATGTAAGAGGGAAGACCTTTGGCCTTTACCAACAAACAATTCTCAGAACACCATTTAGGCCAATCAATCTATGAAAAGGAAATGTTGTTTATTCTACATGCGGTGGATCTCTAGAGCCCTTATCTCTTGGGGAAACACTTCCAAATTAAGACAGATCATCAAATCCTCAAGTATTTTCTAAGCAACGACCTTCCTCTCCAGAGAAACAAAAATGGGTTACTAAGCTCTTTGGATATGATTATGAGATCATTTACAAGAAAGACAAAGAAAATGTGGTTGCTGACGCTCTTTCTCAAAAATATGTAGATGAAGGGTCCCTTTTCTCCCTATCCTTCATTGTACCATATTTTCTCCAAGCTATTGGCCAAGAATGGCTACAAGATCCCAAAATTTTGCATTTGATCCAACAATTGCAAAACAATTCTCCAGTTTCCCTAGGGTATTCTTGGCACAATGATGAGCTTTGCTACAAAGGCCATTTGTATTTAAGTAAACAATCACAACTTAAATCAATGATGATTTTCTAAGATTCATGATACTCCCATAGCTGCGCACTCAGGGTTTACCAAAACCTATGATAGGGTGAAACGTTTTTTTTTATGGGATGGTATGAAAAAGGACGTTTGCACTTTTTTGGCAGAATGTGATGTTTTTCAACGTAACAAGGGAGAAACAATCAAATCCCCTAACACACTCCAACCACTTCCAATTCCACCCATTATTCAGAGGGACATCTCTATGGATTTCATTGTGGGATTACCTAAATCAGGCAATAAGTCAATCATCATGGTGGTAGTTGATCATCTTTCCAAGTATGCTCATTTCTATTCTTTTCAACATCCATTTATTGCATCCACTGTGGCTCAAACGTTCATGGATCATGTCTTCAAGATTCATGGAATGCCTCATTCTATTGTTTCTGATCGAGACCCCACTTTCACCAGCAATTTTTGGCAAGAACTGTTCAGGATACATGGCACCCAATTGCATCGCAACACCTCCTATCATCCCTAGACTGATGGTCAAACTGAAGTTGTCAACAAGTGTTTGGAGACTTATTTGAGGTGTTTTTCCTCTGAAATGAAAAATCAATGGGCTCAATGGTTACCATTAGTTGAATGGGGGTACAACACTTCTTACCATACAACTACTCGTATGACTCCTTTTTAAGCAGTATATGGATAAAAGCCACCTTACGTTCTCTCTTACATTCCAAGTGTTTCAAAGATTCAAGTGGTTGACCAAATGAATATAGTTCGAAAAGATATTATTCGTACCCTCAAAGAGAATTTGGCCATGGCTCATAATTGCATGAAGCAACAAGTCGATCAAGGTTGCTCAGAACGTCAATTTATTGAAGGAGACCAGATATTTTTTCGATTGCAACCTTATAAACAAATTTCACTCAAGGTTGAACATTGTAAGAAACTAGTGCCAAAATTTTATGGTCCTTATACAATTCTCAAGCGCATGGGACAAGTGGCCTATCAGTTAGATTTTCCTAGTTCTTCTAAGCTCCATCCTGTTTTTCATGTCTCCTGATTAAAGAAGGTGATTGGAACTAAGTTCCAAAATCAAACCAGCCTTCACAAGTTGGATGAAGAAGGATTCATCTGGTTGCAGCCACAAGCATTTTTGGACCAGCGTGAGCATTGTCTTCGTCAACGCACCATCAAGGAAGTGTTATGCCAGTGGAAAGATACAACTCCTGCATATGCCACCTGGGAGCCAGCTAACATTTTGCAAAAATTTCCTCATCTCAAGCCTTAAAGACAAGGTTGATTTTAAGGGGGAGGGCATGTTAGGGACCTAACCTACCTAACCCCTCAAGTAGGTAGAATAATATATTTCCTAACTCAGTCTTCTATTTTTTCCTAACTCAATGGTGTTCTGCATGGCCTTCCATACATAGCTTCGTAGGATGGCATCCCGAAGGAGCTATGAAAACTGTGATTGTAGGCGAACTCCACCAAAGGTAGGTACTTCTCCCAATGGGTTTGATTATCCATAACATACATCCTAAGCATGTCTTCCATAACCTGATTTACTCTCTCAGTTTTCCCATCTATTTCCAGATGATAAGTTGTGCTTAAGTTGAACCGAGTCCCCAGCGCTGACTGCAAACTTGTCCAAAACCTAGAAGTGAATCTAGAGCCCATATCTGAAATGATCTTCTTGGGTATCCCGTGCAAACAAATTACCTCACTTACAAACACACGTGCCACATCAATGACATCGTAAGTGTCTCTAACCGGAATAAAATGATCACTCTTGGTTAACTTAACAACTATTACAAGAATGACATTGTGTCTATGATATGTGAGCGGCAACCCCACAACAAAATCCATAGAAATGACTTCCCACTTGGACATAGGAATATCATGTGGTTGTAGGAGACCTGTCGGGTGATGGTGGTCGACTCTCACTTGTTGAAACTCTAGGCACTTGGTGATGAAATGGACTACATCGCGCTTCATGCCTGCCCAGAAGAAGAGCTTCCTCATGTCTGCATACATTTTCTTTACACCCGGATGCGCAAAATAAAGTGCTCTATGGGTTTCCTTCAGTATGATGCTTCGAATATCCCCACCTTCGGGGATGTACATCCTTCCTCGATATCTTAATAGTCCATCTGCTTCCACGCTATATCCATCATACTTTGGATCTAACTGCCTTCCATTCTTGAGGTTTGAAGTAACCTTTAAATACCAACTGTCTCCAAGGAGTTGCATCAACACACGTTCCCTCAAATTGACTTTTAAGGGTACCAAGGAGAAGACTCATGGTCTCCTACTCAAGGCATCTATGACCACATTTTCTTTTCCCTTGATGTAATAAATACCAAAATCGTACTCACTCCATCGCCTTTACCTGGCATTCAGATCCCTTTGAGTGAAGAGATGTTTTAAACTTTGATGGTCCATTTTGAGCTCAAAGTTTCACCCCACTAGATAGTGCCTCCAAAGTTTCAGATCTAGCATTACAGTTGCCAACTCTAAATCATGAGTAGCGTAAATCTCCTCATGTTTCTTCAACTTCCTTGACGCATAATCTATCACTCCTCCATCCTACATTAGCACGGCCCCCAACCCTTGCTTCGAGGCATCTGTGCAGACTGTGAAGTCCTTTTCCATATCTGACACTCGTAGAATTGACGCACTAGTTAGTAACCTCTTAATTTCGATGAATGCACTATCAAATTCTTCTGTCCATTCATACCTGACCCCCTTGTGCTGCAAAGTGGTGATGGGTTTCACTATTTTAGAGAACTCTTCCACAAATCTCCGATAATAACCTACTAGCCCCATGAAGCTTCTTACCTCATGAGCATTTTTCAGCACTAGCCATTCCATAATGGCCTTTACCTTTTCTGGGTCCACAGAGATTCCTTCACCGGAAATGATATGGCCTAAATAGTGAATTTCTTTCTGGAAGAAGGAACACTTCGACAACTTCCCATACAATTTGTTCTCTCTAAGGCAAGACAACACTACTCGTAGGTGTTCTTCATATTCTCTTTCATTCTTGGAACATATGAGGATATCATCTAGAAAGACTTGTACAAAGCGGTCTAAGTACTTCCGGAATACACCGTTCATGAGGCTTATGAATACTACTGGCGCATTGGTCAATCCGAAAGGTACTACAATGAACTTGTAATGCCCAAACTGAGTTTGAATGGTAGTTTTAGGAATATCACCTTCCTTAATCCTTTACTGGTGATACCCTGATCGCAAATGAATTTTTGAGAATACCGCTGCTCCTTTCATCTGATCGAAGAGATCATCTATTCGTGGTATTGGGTACCTATTTTTCACTATAGCACAGTTCAAGTCCCTGTAATCTATACACAGTCGTAAGGAACCATCCTTATTCTTCATAAAGAACACTGGTGCACCCCAAGGTGAGACACTGGGTCTTATTAGTCCTAAGTCGAGTAGCTCTTTCAACTGCATCTGCAACTCACAAAGTTATGGCACTGTCATCCTATACGGAGTCTTGGAAATTGGTTCTGCACTAGGTTTTAGCTCAATAGTAAAATCAAGCTCCCTCTTAGGAGGTAACCTTGGCAACTCGTTCAAAAAAACATCCTTAAATTATGACAATACAAGGTACTGATCCAAGGAGCGTCCTTTCCTTTCATTCACTGCTTCCACTACATAAAGTTGACACCCTTGCCTCATGCATCGCTTAACCTTCATAGTTGAGATAAAGCGTAGAGACACCTTTCTCCGTACACCCTGGATCTCTACTGGCCTTCCTTCATCATCAACACAAAGCACCCTTTTTGGGAAACAATCTACCATAGCTCAATGTGCTTCTAACCAATCCATTCCAATGATTAGGTCATACATCTCGAGAGCAATGACATATACCTTCAACCTAGTAGTACACACTCCCAGGTCTACTAGAAAATTATCAACGCTTGGTCCTACCGCTTGTTTTTCCCCTGAAGCCATCTCGACTTGTTTAAAGTCGTCGTGCTTGTAGGCTGCCAACCCACTCTTTTCTAATGCAGATGGTGAAATGAAACTATCTGTAGCACCAGAATCAAATAAAATTTTAACATTGATATGATTTAGCATACCTGACGATTCCACCACCATGGATTGATGTTCTGTTTGGTGGTTATTAACTGTTGCATAAATCTGGTGGTTGCTACTTTCTCTTCCCATTGGGGCATTTCCTTCTCTATGCACAAATCTTGCTTGCAACTTTGGGAAATCACGTTGGTAATGGGGTCCTCCACACCCCCAACATGTAACATGAGATGGAACCTGCACACTGCTCTATGACGGTCTATGAAATGAGTTTCTTCCCCTGGAATCCCTGCCCCTACTAGCTGCTCCCTGAGATGGTCATGGACTTGCCTACATCGTTTGTGATGAACGGGATGCTGCACTCACTGCCATTGAAATACATGTGGCGACTATCCTTGGTGTGACTCTATTACCATAAGGAGGTGGCCTGGAGCTCCCTCCCCTGGAGAAGGTCCTAGGGGCCTTCCCCACAAATCCAGGATGATGCGGAAAGGTTGATCTCATACCTCCATTTAAGTTCATGTGTTCCTCCGCATAACGTGCAGTTTCAACTGCTTCTTCCACTGAAGATGGTTTCCACATCCGTACCATGGCCCTTATCTTAGAGTTTAACCCATAGACAAAGCGTTCTTCCTATCGTTGATCATTATCCATGTATGAAACATATTTTACCAATTCCATGAACCTGATCTCGTACTCTTCCATGGTCCTATTTTCCTGTACTAGAGCATGAAACGCTCCCACTTGCTGTTCCTCATAGTAAGCTGGTAGATATTTCCTTCGGAACCTTTCCTCAAAAAGTTCCCAAGAGATAGTGCCTGGGGTAAGGTGCAACTACCTCTCCAAGTTGCCCCACCAGTTCAAGGCACTGTCCCTTAACTGAAAGATTTATATTTTCGCCTTTGATGTGGAAGCATAGTCTCTTAAGGTGAAACATCTTGTCATTCCTTCCAACCATGCCTCTGCACGTTCACTGGCACAACCCCCGGCGAACTCTAGAAGTTTGATCTTTTGCAGTTCTCTAGTGATGTCCTCGGCCGGAGGCCCTCCCCCTGAATCGCTCGACGCTTCAAGATTACCCATTCCAGATGGTGGGGGCTCCACTTCGATCCCTGATGGCTGCCGCCCCTTTAAAGTCTCATTAATGGCCTCCAAAAATCACAGAATGAGGGCTAATTTAGCCAATGGTGGTGGCGGCGTTGGCGGTCCCTGCGACGATGCTCCTCTGCCTCAATTTCCTCGAGTCCTAACCATCCTGTATAATTGAATCTGCATCAACCAAAAGTTGTCAGGGAAAGTTTAGGGCAATTCATATTTGCGCAACTTAAACTTGAATACAGGGTTAGGTGTAATTTTTTTTTTTTACTTGTCTGTAAACAGACGTTACTCTCTTTAGGGGAAGTGGTTAGGTCAGGGTCGAAAGCCTCTAAGCTCGATGTCTTTGCCTAGCAAAACTACTGACTCTCTCGCCTTAATCAACACATTTAACCTATCATTACTATCATGGTGTAGTGGTATACGTTTTTTGGTGAAAGCTCTATACTCGGTGGATAGGTCGCTGGTTCAAAACTCGTCCGCTCCAATAGAAATTTAATCTAATCCAAAAATAAATTTTATTAGTATCATAATGTTATGTTAATTATTAAATATGTTAATGTTAATTACACATTTAATTAATTAGTCATTCAAATCCCTAGTTGATTAATTTTTGAATGATTAATTAATTACTTATTAATTAATTAGTAATTAATTAATTAAATTATTTAATTAATTACTATTATCAATGCTTTGAAATACAATTAAAAAAAATTGAAATTAATTATTTATGTTTTAAATAATTAAAACCCAAAGGGTTAAAATAAAATTAAAGTAATTAAAATAAAAATAAAATAAATAATAATATAAAATAAAATAAAATAATAATAAAAATAGAAATAAAAAAATAAAATAATTTAAAATAAAAAAAAACAAATCAAGCAGCGGTGGATCCTCGCATGAGGTCCACTTTCCCCCTCCCTCTTTTCTGGCATGTTTAAACATACAATAAAATATAAATAAAGAAAACAACTGCTCAAACCCTAACAAACCCTAATCGCAAACTTACTCCTGCATTTTCTAACTCCAGCACACGAGGCTTTCCTTATTCTTGCCTCTCCGCCCATGGTCTTTCTCTCATGGCTTCTCCTTCTTGGGCGTTTGATGGTTCGTGGCTTGGAGTTGAGCTGTGTGTTGTATTTGGGGCTTGACTTGAATGATTTACAGAGGAAGTAGGCTGGTAATGGTGACTGCCAAAGCTCAAGAGCCCGACCATACTTCCATAGTGCACTGTTTTGTGGGCTCCCTCCTCAACGTTTTATGTGTTAGTTTGACATGACAGTAGGTTTGGTAGACTGGACATGGAATGGAAGTCGACTTAATCTTTGGATAATAAAGAGAAATGGGCAGAAGACCCATTATTTTATACGTATGTTTGGAGATTGAATCTCGAGCGTATGCTTGCCCAACGAATCATTTTTCCATAAATCTCATTGTTCAGGGTCTACAGATTCACTTCAGGTGAATTGCGTAATACCTACGAGGGTCTGCGGATTCATTTCATGGTGACCCTATGTAAGGCCTCCGTTTTTTTTTGTTTGTGAGTAATATGCATGCAATTTATTTTTTTTTAACCCTC
>JASDQU011177705.1:16185-26411 GCA_032191745.1 Picea mariana
GAGGTCCCGGAGGAGAAAGGGCCTCTGAAGAGGGGCGTCCCATTGACGAATCCAAATATAGACACCCCTGAACTACTGTCGAGATTTTGGTTAAGGTTTCGAGTTTCTATCACTCTCCTCTACACTTGATGATGAATTTCAGAGGCATCTTTTCTTCGTTCCCTTTTTGTATCACTGTCTTTTTTTATCCAAAGCAGACCGGTGCTGTCTCGGTGTCTGACATGTTCATGTTGTATATAATCGTAATGTATATATACTAATGAAATTTGGCTTCTCTCTTAATTGGTACGATTTTTTTATTGCGGTGACCTTTAATTTTAATTGTAGATGGTGTGTTGCGTTTTGGCGTTGATATTCACATAAATTCAACTTTTTAAAATTAATTTTAGATGGTGTGTTGCTTTTTTGAATGAATTCATCTTTCTAATTTGTAACTCGGTAAATTTTAAGCTGAAAGTGCCTAAAAAATTCATTCTCAAATCGACTTGAGTTATCATTCATCTTTCTAAATTTGTAAGGTAGTAAAATTTACACTGAAAGTCCCTACAAATGTCATTCTCCTATCGGAGTGGCGATTATTCTTCGCGCTGTCTACATAATGAAGGGCTCCGATTTAATGTGCTCGTAATCGGGGAAAATTGAAGTTGTCATTGTCCCTCATTTTAAATGTAAATGAAAATTCCGGCTTCGTCTGGGCTTAAGTCTATTTTCCATGTAAATGAAAATAAAATTTCCGGCTTCGGCCTAAGTCTATCTTAATTATATTTTTCATTTAAATAAAAATAGAAGAATTGAAAATTATTTATCAAATTTTATTTTTATTTTTATTTTTCATTTAAAGAATTATCTTGATTATTTTTTTCATTCTATTTTTATTTATTTTTCATTTAAATAAAAATAAGAATTGAAAATTATTTATCAAATTCTATTTTATTTTTATTTTTCATTTAATAAAAATAGAAGAATTATCTTAATTATATTTTTCATTCTATTTTTATTTTTTTTTCATTTAAATAAAAATAAGAATTGAAAATTATTTATCAAATTCTAATTTTATTTTTATTTTTTATTTATTTAAATAAAAATAAGAATTGAAAATTATTTATCAAATTCTATTTTTATTTTTATTTTTTATTTATTTAAATAAAAATAAGAATTGAAAATTATTTATCAAATTCTATTTTTATTTTTATTTTTTATTTATTTAAATAAAAATAGAAGAATTATCTTAATTAAATTCTATTTTTTTTATTTTTCATTTAAATAAAAATAAGAATTGAAAATTATTTATCAAATTCTATTTTTATTTTTATTTTTCATTTAAATAAAATAGAAGAATTATCTTAATTACATTTTTCATTCTATGTTTATTTATTTTCCATTTAAATAAAAATAGAAGAAAATTATTTGTCAAGTTCTATTTTTCGGCTAAGTCTATCTTCCATGTAAATGAAAATAAATACATGGAAAAGAAAAGGCTATTTTTGTTTATTTTCCATTTAAATAAAAATAGAGGAAAATTATTTGTCAAGTTCTATTTTTCGGCTAAGTCTATCTTCCATGTAAATGAAAATAAATACATGGAAAAGAAAAGGCTAAATAGAAGAATAGAAAATTATTTATCAAATTCTATTTTTATTTATTTTCCATTTAAATAAAAATAGAAGAAAGTTATTTGTCAAGTTCTATTTTTCGGCTAAGTCTATCTTCCATGTAAATGAAAATAAATACATGGAAAATAAAAATTATTTATCAAATTCTATTTTTATTTATTTTCCATTTAAAAAAATAAAAATAGAAGAAAGTTATTTGTCAAGTTCTATTTTTCGGCTAAGTCTATCTTCCATGTAAATGAAAATAAATACATGGAAAATAAAAGGCTAAGTCTATCTTGTCTATTTTCGATGTAAATGAAAATAAATACATGGAAAATAAAATTTTGGATGTAAATGTAAATAAATAAATAAATGGAAAATAATATATGGAAAAGTCTATTAAATAAATGTAAAATTAAATAAATGTAAAATAATATATGGAAAATAATAATAGAAAAATTAGATGATGATGATGATGATTAATATTCATTGAACTGGTTTTTTGGACTTTAAGAGAACAAGTGATTACTTGTGATTCGGTTTTTTGGATTTCAAGAGGGTAAATGATTACCTGGATTTCAAGAGGGTAAATGATTACCTGTGATTCTTTAGAATTTTGTTTGTATCTAGATTCTTTAGAATTTTGTTTCTATGATTTTTTAGAATTTTGTTTCTATCCTAGAAAAGCATTAAGAGAAGATTTCCAAGATCACCATATTTTTGTTGAGATTTCCAAGATTTCCTTTTCAAAACCGTAGAAAAGTATTATTCTCCATTCAAAACTACAAAAAAAAATAACAAAAAATTATTAACTAAAATAAATAGAAAATTTCTAAAATAAATAAAAATTAGAAACTTAATTTTCAAATACATGAAAACTAAAATAATTAAAAATAAAAAAACTACTAACTAAAATAAATAAAAATTAAAACAAAATTTTTTAATTATTAATTCAAAATAAAAACAAAATCTAAAATAAATAAAAAATCAAATACATGAAAACTAAAATAATTAAAAATAAAAAAACTACTAACTAAAATAAATAAAAATTAAAACAAAAATTATTAATTATTAATTCAAAATAAAAACAAAATCTAAAATAAATAAAAAAAATTAAAAATGAAAACTAAAAATAAAAATTATTAATTATTAATTCAAAATAAAAAAAAAATTACTAAAATAAATAAAACATTATTAAAAATAAATAAAAATGAAACCTAAATATAATAATAATAATAAATAAATTATTAATTAAAAATTAAAACTAAAATAAATAAATAAATATTAACTTAAATAAATAAAAACTCAAATAAATAAAATTGAAAAGTAAAATTTAAAAAACAATAAAAATAATAATTAACTAAAGTAAATAAAAATGAAAACTAAAATTAAAAAATAAAAATAAAAAATTATTAACTAAAATAAATAAAAATTAAAACTAAAATAAATAAAATTGAAAACTAAACTAAAAAATTATTAATTAAAAATAAAAAATTACTAAAATAAATAAAAATAATGAAAATAATTAAAAGTAAAAAATTATTAACCAAAATAAATAAAAACGAAAACTAAAAAATTATTGTAAAGATGTAATCAACCATAATCTAGAAAATCAAAATTAACTATCTGTTTTGTCAAGTGTAAAGAAAAAAATAAGCATTGCTAAGATAATAACAAATTCTCACTAACTTTATAGTGAAAATGGGCATTGGTCATTAGATCTCATTTTCAAAATATTTGTCATACTACCAATCTTCCTAACCTCTTAACTCAACAAAATTATGGTGATCTTGGAAATCTTCTCTTAATGCTTTTCAAGCACATAAACAAAATTCTAAAAAATCACAAGTAATCACTTACCCTCTTAAAATCCATAGACCAATTCAGTCTTAGTGAAAGTTAATCATCATCATCATCATCAACAAAAATAAATCAAAATAAAAATAAAAAAATTATTAACTAAAATAATTAATTAATTAAAATAAATTAAAAAAATTGAGTCTCTATGAAAATAAAATAAAAATCACTTTTCATTATCCCTCATTATAGTCATGGTCATCAATCATCATGAAAGTGTAAATTTTAACCTTGTACAATATCTACTGCAAAGAGATATTCAGTAAAAGAACAGAAAAGATACAATGACAAATACAAACATTACACAATGGCAAATACAAACATTACACAGATTTTTCCCCTGGAAACCCAAACCAAGAAAACCAACATATTCTATATTATTCATCATGTTACAATGTTTACAATACAAAATACATMTAGGAGCCAGCGGCAKCCAAAACCCTAACTCAATGACTTGGATTAGTCCAAAACCCACCCTAATTACTTAACCGGAAATAGAAAACCATCAACAAAGAAACCATGTGCCTAAAAACCACCTAAATATAATGTGGTCCCAAAAAATSCGGTTCCRATGYAGAATATAACACATACCCAACAAAAAGGGCCTCATTCTCCTCGTCATGGTTCRAACCTCATCATGAAAGCTATTAAGCAAGTCAACGGTTCAAGCCTGGATGAAAATAAAATAAAAATCACTTTTCATTATCCCTCATTATTGTCCCTCRTTGTAGTTGGGGTCATGAATCATCATACAAAAAAAAAATTCCAACCATCTACTTTGTCTRGAATTTAAGGTTGGTTTTCCAAACAAATATTMCAGACCATTATGGTYTAGCCTCAGTTCAAATCTTCTTCCCATGAGATAGTACCTCCACATATTTAAGGCATGCGCTATGGCTACCAAATCTGATTCATGAGTAGCATAGTGTCTCTCGTTCTCTTTTAACTTTCTTGACTCATAGCATATCACATGCCCATTTTGACTAAGGACTCCCCCAAGTCCTTCCTTGCATGCATCATTGCACACCACAAAATCTTCATTTGGATCATAAATATTTAATATTGGTGAACTTGTCAATAAATTATTCAAGTGTTGGAAACTTATTTCACAATTACAGGTCCATTCAAATATCACACCCTTCTTTTGCAAGGAAGTTATTGGGTGTACACATCACCACTACCACATCACCGCCATGTGGCCTCCACATCACCACTGAAGTCATGTACGGAAAAAATACCAAAATTTGGATTTTTTCCAAAATGCATACTTTTTAATTTTCACACAGGTCGACATGGAAGCTCTAAATTTAAGATTCTTATGGCCAATTTCATCCCTAGGATTGTCAATTTGACTACTACACTTGAAATTCAACACCTATGTGCCAATTTCTCAATGAATTCCACTTCATAAATTGGGGCTTTTGCCCAATTTTACCCTATTTCACTCCATTTGTTCTATAGCTCCTGAAATTTGGTTGATTCTAGGCTTAAAAATGCCCCAACAAAGGTTAAAATTGGGGATTTTAACCTATGAATACCATTCTCCAAAAAATGTTAGCAATTTCCAAACACATGCATGAATCATTTTGTCAAGAAAGTTGTAGACATTCTTTGAGCTTGATTTCTGCAATGTCAACTTCTGTGTGTTGACCAATTGCCCATGCAGGCTCAACGTTAAACACATGGCTCTGATACCACATTGTAACGTACCTAGCCACCTAGATGAGTCTAGTTACCTCCATTATTAACTCGGATACCACAATGTAATGTACCCAACCACCTAGATGAGTCATGTTACCTCTATTCTTAACTCAGATACCATAATGTGGCATCCCCAACCCCAAGATGGGCCATGCCACATAAAATTTATGTCTTTGATACCCTTTAATTAATAGCATGCTCTACAAATGCAACAATTATGCAATGCAACCAATATACCCTTCATGCATAAATAGGTATAATAAACATACATAATTTTAATAAGCATTCACACAGTAAATAGCAAAAAAACATTGATAAATAACACTTATCTTTTTAATAATTCACCAATTGCATGTAGACCTCAAACGTTCCTCCCTGCCATAGTCTTTGCTGCTCATAAACCCATTGTATTAGGTCACCCCTGATTCAAGGCTAGAAACTCCAGCAGGAAAGGCTTCCTAAGCCAGACTAAGGTCTAACCAACATAATAAAACTTAGGTCAAGGTGTCAACTGCTGCAACTAGCTTACAACCTCTCATTTCCCACAACCTGTCTGACCCGAGGAAGTGCACCCTTTCTCTGCTCAATAGTCCTTCAATTGTCCCACTTCCCTTCTAGGGCTTCAATAGCTATTGCCCAAYGCACAGTGRAAGAAATTCATAATAGTTCTCTCACCTAGAGAGCATGCTCACGGGCCTGAYAACACACTTCTTTAGAATGCACACGRGCCTTACAACCTTCTTCTTCTCCTCAAGATAAYCAGGTCTAATGGTTACATTCATCTCCAACCTCCCAAGGTACAATAGCAATCCTTGATGGTTGGGAGTGTATGGATGGTCCAAGGAATAGTGAGAATGATGAGTGAATAATGAGAGTGTGATCAAATGATGGGATGATAGGAAAATACACTAAGTTCCCACAATATAATTKYTTGTTTCCAACTTGACACTTGTCATGATGGGGACCGCWTGGTCCCCACTTGGTGATACATTCCCCATCCTAAGAACTTAGGATAAAATATCACATAACTTAGACTTTAGGAAATATTAATATAATATTCTATTGGGCTTAAGCCCCCTTGGCTTAGCCCCTCTTCCTAGACTCTTATCCCCCTTTTCCCTTCTAGTGGAGTTTTATCCCCCCATACTCATTTTTCTAATAGGTTTGTAGCAGTGATGTATTTTATTAATAATATGAGTGTGATTACATATTACAATGATAGGCTCGTTATCCTTTTAGTATATAGGCTCTCCAACCTGATAATCATAAAGGCACTCTAGCCTTAAAATATCCTGACTCACTAGCCTATATGTACATTTACAATTGGGGCTTGGACTAGGGGTATTACGTAACTACTCTCCTTCACAATCACTTCTGTGATCACCCTCCTCATTTCTCTTCTGTGATCACTTATGTGGTTAGATATGTGACAATGCATGCAACAATATTGCATTCAATTTCCTTTCCCAAGTGCACAATTCACCCAACGAACTCTACGCCTAGTCTCTCAAGGTGTGAGCAACAGGTCCGACATTAAATTTCATCACGAATCAAACCAACCAAGTTTTCCTTTGCAATCAATTCTGAAACAAGTTTTGTGATTAACTCTACAACGAGTTCTATGATCACCCACCCTATCCAAGTGCTTTGTTTCACCACAAACTATGCTCTCAGCCTACAGAAGGTGTGCACCTAACTCAGCCTTCCCATAGAACTATCAACCAAACCTCTTCCATAAGTCTGATGAAAATTTTTCAATGAAAAATTTTGTTGCACCGAACTGTTCACCAAGTATGTGAAAGTTCCCACTGAACTACCTTCGCAACAAACAAGCTCTGATTGTTGAATTTTTGCAACTTTCGGAAGTAATTCTCCACAAGGAAGTACAAGAAGAACCATCTGAACATTAAATAATCCCCATGAATAAATTGAAGAGCTAGGAAGAGAAGTCGTCCCCACCAGTAAAAGACAGAAAATAATAAAGTGAAATTGAAGAGCTAGGAAGAGAAGTCGTCCCCACCAGTAAAAGACAGAAAATAATAAAGTGAAATTGAAGACCAAGAATGAGAAGTCAGCCCCATGGGAAAAATGCATGCGCCTAATTACTATAAATACAGGTTGGATCATTTCATTTGGACATACAAACAACTCTCCTTTTGCAGTGTGCACTGGGCAGTTGTCAGCTGCAGTTGTGGTATTTTATCTATATCTTGGARTTATGGTTATCTTGGTGAGTGCGGCACACTTGGAGACGCGCTAGACTTGGAGAAGCTCTCTCTTGGTTATATTTTGTCTATTCTAGTGAGACGCTAGCCCTTGGAGACACTAGGCTTGGGGAGGACATTGTTTGTATCATATCTTGATCTTATGATGGTGATGTAATGTTAATATATTTTATTGAATTCTTCTATAAGAAAGGTTGTTGGGTTTTCTCCCAAGGTTGGGTTTCCCAAGAAATATTCTTTTGTTCTTGTGTCTACCATGCATGGTTAATGTTTCTAGATCTTGTTATTTCCATTTCATTGTTATAGTTGATATTTTCAACGTATATTTATTCTATGATAATTGTGGTATGAAAGTGAATATTGTTTTGAAATCATAAGGCAATAACTATCAAGATCTGAGAATCAGAAAAATCAACATGGTATCAGAGCTTTGTTGAAATATTGTCACTGCATAGTGTTTTGTTAAGACCTGAACTTGTCAAGCTTATTGAGAAATTATTGAGAATCCATTGGATATAACTCCACCATTGATCAACTCATCTTGATCCTATGCATTCACTATACCTCTTAGACTGCAGTTTGGTGAAATTTGAAATTTCACCCTAAAACCCACTACGACAGTTCCAACAACATTTTGTAAAGATCGTTGAACAAATTATTGGGCTAAGTTAGGAATAATTTTACCATAGACCAACTTTCCTTGCCCTAGCGCACCTACTGCACTTCTTAGACTAACAATCCGTCAAAATTGAAATTTTAGGGTTTTTCAAGCTATTGACATTTTTTTTCCTGACATTGAACCCTCTGATTCAAATTTTTGGCTTCTTCTTATTGAGATGATGTACTGATTAGAAGACAAGTTGGATGGTGCTACAAATTACGCACTTGTATATAATTTATATCATGAGGGTGTTTGCAGGATATGTACACTTGGAAAAAGGAAATCCGTTCAAGCAATGACAATAGATCCAAAGGGATCTTAGACCTAGTGCACTCAGAGGAAGCTCAAGAGTTGGAGGTAGCAGTGTTGATGTCTCCTACAATATATGACAACTCGAAATCAAATGGGACACCAATAGAAAGACTCCAGGTTTGCATATCAGGTTTGATATTTCATATTGTTGCATCTTAAGTAAATGTTCTAATTGGGACAACAATATTTAGAGTTATATTACTATTGAGTACCTTTTCTATCAAATGTTTAGTAACACTTGAGTATTGTTGGTACGATGATCATTATGTAAATTCTCACTATTTATTACTAATGATGCATTTATTTACAATATGAAATTGATCTCTTCTGGGAGATGTTCTTGTTTTTTTCTAGGTAGGTTACCACGAAGGAACGATTGGTCAAAAAAATTGTAAAGTGTTCTTCGTGTTCTTACTCTTGTTCTTGTTCCGGGCATGTTAACATGAAGAAATAATTAGAAGAATGTTGTTATTTTCTGCTATTTTCCCTTATTACTGCTCTTGTTTCGGGAGGTCACATGTGACAGATATGAGAGGGATCTATAGTGATGGTTGTAGGAGGCAACAGATTAGATGGTCTCTAGTTTGAGACATGGAGCAGACTATCCAAACATATGTTTGTGTACATGACAGTATAGATCCATGTATCGAAGGTGAAGAGGACGAAGTTATAACCTTTTGGAAAGAAGGATACTCTTGTGGGATACAGAGTGTTCCACATAGGTATTGATAATGAGAAGAAGAAGGCTCTGGAGGATGACCACAAAAATCCCTCTATTTCAAGTTGTTCATCCTGCATATTATCAGTACAGCCAACAAGGAAAATGAATTTACCTAGAGATGTTACAGTGGCCAGGAAAAGGCCAGCATGGCTTTGTGATACTTTGCAGAATGCATAGAGGCATGCAACTCCTAGTGACACTTTCATGGAAAGTAAATGACCTCTGAGTTTCTCGTGTTACATAGAGTCCCAGTTATATGAAGGAGCAGGTGGATCCACCAATGGTGAGGAAGGTGTCCCCACCAAGTACCAGCTCAAAAGGAGCCAAATTTCATAGGGAGTCAACCCTCATGATCCAGTAGGGAGGAGCAGCCTCCCAGGAAATTTATAAGAGATCAAACTTCAGAGGAGGTCAACAGGTGCAGAGAGATCAAATGGCTCTGGAAATTGTACAGACTTAGAGGAGTCAAGTTCCATATGGAGCATGCAGACTTAGAGTGAGCCTGATCTTAGAGAGTCACTTGGCTCATCAGGAGAGTCGATCATTCAGAGGGAGTTCCCCCTCAGAATCAGGTGGGAAAGTGACATCTTCCAGAACTGACAGGTAGGTGATAGATGGAGTTGGCCTCAGAGTTCGGGGTGGAGGATCTTGGCCAGATGTATTATTGGGATTAGAGGTGTGACAAAGATCAAATGAGATCTTCCTCAGTCATGGGATACTAATGAGGTTCGATATGATGAATTGCAATTCCATGGCTACACCTATGATGGCAAATCTAAAGAAGTTGAGTGATTCTACTTCATATTTAGATTTGGTGGATCCCACGATGTACAAGTAGTTGATGGATCCTTGATGTACCTGGTTAACACCAGGATGGATACTTGATTTGCACCTTGAGCCAATTTATGGTAGAGCCAAGACACTATCATTGGGTTGCAGGAAAGAATGTGTTGAGATACCTACATGGTACAGTTGGATATGGCCTTAGATATGTCTCAGATGGTGAAGTGAAGGGATATACAAATTTTGATTGGGCAAGGAGTGCAATAGACAAATTGATCACCTTGGGGTGTTGTTTCATCTTGGGATCAATTATAATTTCAAGAAATCAAGTATTTGTAGCACTCAATATAGTAGAGACGGAGTATATCGCA
>JASDQU011177706.1:0-26417 GCA_032191745.1 Picea mariana
TCCATTCCGCGCCATTTTTCCTACAAACAAGATGATTATGTCTTTTATGTCCATGGAAGATACCCCTTGGAATGATGGACATCATCGTTCCATCCTCTTCTTGGAACAACACACCATCGAGGGTTACCAACGACTCTTGACCCCATCGACCGTTGTCATCATTTCTACCGTTCCAGAGTCTACACATAATATGTTCTACAAAGGGAACTTAAGTAATATCTCACCCACCATCCCCTTAGACATATCCATAAAACCTGGAGTTGTTGAGAATGTGCATATCAGAGCTTTGTGTTCCCATGATGAAGTTGTCAGCTACAAGTCTCTTTTCCAAAAATTTTGTGACGTCTTCGCATGGAGCTATGAAGAAATGTCGGGGATTAAGCCTGACATTATGGTACATGAGATTAAGACATACCCAGGTTCTAAACCCATCCGGCAATGACTTCGTCCAGTCCACCCACGTAAAGCAGCCGCTATCAAGCTTGAAGTTGAGAAACTTCTCAAAGCTGGCTTTATTTACCCTGTGGCTCTAATTGAGTGGGTTTCCAATCTTGTTTTAATTGACAAGAAACAAGGCACAATCCACGTGTGCGTTGATTATAGAGACATTAACAAAGGTTGTCCTAAAGACAAATTTCCTACCCCCTTCGTTGACTATATCATCGAAGATTGTGTCAGAAGTGAAATCTTCTCTCTGATGGATGGTTTCTCCGGATATAATCAAATCAATATCATACCCGCAGACCAACACAAGACCACTTTTATTTGTCCTTGGGGCACTTTCACCTACCAGAAACTTCCATTCGATTTAAAGAATGCAGATGCAACTTTTCAATGTGCTATGTCTTATGCCTTTCACGATATAAAGGACATCATGCAGCCATATCTCGATTACTTATCCTCTCATTCCATGCACCGTGTAGATCATCCAATACACCTCCGCACCATTTTCCTTTGATGTCATTTTACCATATACACTTGAATCCCAACAAATGTGTTTTTTTCATAGAATCCGACCGACTTCTAGGCATTATTGTTTCACATCAAGGGATCAGGGTAGATCCTATGAAGGTCGAGGTGATTCTCAATCTTCCTCCTCCTTCCTCACTTCACCAGTTACAAAGTTTTCAAGGGAAGGAAAAATTTCTCCGTCGTTTCATCTCGAACTATGCTGAGCTAACTCTTGGATTTACGTGACTGCTCAAGAAAGGTTCTGAGTTCGTATGGGATACCACTGCCAACAAATCTTTCAAAGCTTTGAAACTGTCTTTGACACGTACCCCACTACTCTTCCCACCTGATTACAATTAGGATTATTTCCTTTACCTCGCAGCCTCAGACTATACCATCGCTATGGTTCTCTTCCAGGAGGATGATTCTCCTGACAAACATGTCATCTATTACTTGAGTCGGAGTCTCACGACTATCGAAACCAAGTATTTACATGTTGAAAAACTGGCCTTGGCAGCCGTCCAGGCTATTCAACGTTGTCGGCACTATATCCTTTCTCGCAAGACTACGATAATTTCTAACTGCAAACCTATGCAGCACATTGTTACATGCCAATTGCTAGGGGGAGAATACTCCAAATGGATCATAATACTCTAGGAGTTTGACTTAGAATTCGAATGCACTAAGTCCAAGAAATCCTTGGTGTTTTCTGAGTTGATATGCGACCTTCCCTGCCTTGAGACAGAAAATGTAGCAGCAAATTCATTACCCGATGAATCCCTTTTCCTAATTAGTTCCAATGACCTTTGGTACGAAGATATCATAATATATCTCCAGACCCAGACTTTTTGGCCCAATTTGTCTAGCACTGATCACCGTTGAATACGCTATCAAGCCCGTCGGTATATTATCCTCGGTGATACTCTTTATCATCATGGGATTGAATCTATTTTTCGACGCTGCCTCATGTTTGATGAAGCCAAGAAAGCCCTAAATGACTGCCATTCTGGAGTCTGTGGTGGTCACATCTCTGGGTATGCTACTGCCCAGAAGATCTTACGAGCGAGGCATTTCTGACCTTCTTTATTCAATGATTGTATAATTGTTGTCCAAAAATGCCATGCTTGCCAAACCTACAACAATAAAATACGATCACACCTTGCTCCTCTACACTCTATGGTCTTTGTTGGTCCTTTTGCAAAATGGGGTATCAATTTCATGACATGTCACCCTCACTCGACTAGTGGGCATGGATACATTATTGTAGCTATAGATTATTTTACGAAATGGGCCGAGGTGATGCCAACATTCGACAATACCGGAAGGACTGCAACATTATTTATATTCAATCACATCATTTCTCGGTTTGGTGTTCCTCAAGCTATCGTTACTGACCACGGTAGCCACTTTAGAAACTTCATGATGTCCAAACTCATTGAAAAGTTGGGTCTTCTCCATGAAAACTCAACACCCTAGTACCCATAAGCCAACGACCAAGTTGAAGCAATAAACAAAATCCTCATTACCATGCTTCGACGAATGATAGGGATTCACAAAACGAATTGGCATACGATGTTGTTTTCAAAATTGTGGGCATATCATACATCTGTTAAGTCTGCTACCCGGTTTACACCATTCTAGTTAGTCTATGGTCTAGAAGCCATCTTGCCGATTGAATGTGAGATACCCTCCCTAAAACTAGTCGTCAAACTTCTCCCAAACACTTCTGCCGAAGAAGAACGTCTATTGTATCTCATGCAATTAGAAAAAACCCATCGCGATGCCACCCTAGTTATAGAAGCCCAGAAGAAATGTGTCAAAGCCCAATACGACAAACATGTCAAACCACGTGTTTTCTCTGAAGGTGATCTAGTTCTCCTTTATGAACAAGATCGGAATATCCTAGGAGCCGAAAAATTTGAAGCTATGTGGTGAGGTCCTTATATCGTCAGACGATTTTTGGAGAAAGGAGATTACAAGTTAGTGGACTACGAGGGTATACCTTTGAGTGAACCTAGAAATGGGTTGTAATTAAAGAAGTACTATGCTTAAGATCACCTGTGCATGAGTGCTTGTATTTTATTGTATCATACTTTTTGTTACTTTAGTATGCTTTTTCATTATTTGGTCTCTACCCTCGACCGCTTATCTTGCGTTGTGCTTGGTTTCCAAATGTCGGAGTCTTCGCTACCCCACATTGGCTTCATCGATGGCACTAGACGTAGTACTCAGAACCTTGATTATGCTGCATGGGCAATTTACACCCCTACAAACGAACTTATCAGTATATGAGGTGTGTTCCTCGTTCGTGCGACCAATAATATTTCATAATATAGCATCGTCATCGAATTGTTGATTGATGCTATTTCGCTTGATATCTACCACCCGGTTATACGACTCGATTCGCAACTAGTAGCACTACAGTTAAGTAACGTCTATGCTATCTGAATTCCTACTTTATTACGGGTATATTTACGAATTCGCCTCTTGGAACATTATTTTGATTATATCGAATATCAGCACATTCCTAGATGTCTAAATACACTGACTGATGCATTATCTAACTATGTGTTAGATAGAAATTTGGGACATTTATAAACCAATCACACATCACATGTATAACAGAACACAAAATAAACTGGTAGAAGTCGTATATATGTATATAACGATCAAAAGTTTTTACAAAAAGTTTATGTCCAATGATCAAAATCTCATAATACGAAGCCCATATCTTCTACAAAATAGCATCATGGATGACGTTCACGATAACACACAACTTCTCAGGCTACCCTATGGAGCAGTCGACTGAGAGACTCGGACATGCCCACAGTATGACGCTGGTAACGTCTCGGGATTTCCCCAATATCAATATCTGGGACATTTGAGGTCAACCCCTCCAAGTTCTATTCCACTGCCTCGTAGTCTTCGACATCCCATCTTGCCACTGGAGATGCTTTTCCTCGCCTTTGAATGGGAGATGTTCCTGGAGGTCGATATGGCCCCACATCTATGTCATCAAAAAGAATTTTTTTGGATTAGTTCTTGGATAAACATAAAAACATTTCATATGATAAAATTTGCAAAAACATTTAAAAAGAACAAAATGTGTACTTCTTACCTAAGTCACCCCACTGAGCATCCTCAGGCAGGGCCAAATCTGGATCCCCTTGGAAATCTAAACTAGCATATGCGTAGTCGTCGACCATCAGCATCTAGGGCCTCAACCAGTCAAAAAATGAATCATTATACTTGATTATAGGCCCTGCTATGTGTCAAGCCATGAAGTTTCACCACCTCAGCATCCTCGGATCCTGTGGGGATGGTAAACCCCAATCAACTTGGAGTCATAGCAGTGGGACTCTCTCGAGGAAGAATGACACCAAAAGTGACCCATACCCAAACTTCTTCAAGTCACCCTTTCTGCACTTCGTCAATTGTCTCTTCATACTGTGGAGAATTGCATCCGACCAGTTGAAGACCCGAGGCTCTGTGCACTCTATGGCATATTGGAAATAGCTCTGGAGAGCCATGTGTGAAGCTGCGCTCCCAGCCATGCGTGCAATAGTGAACAAGATGGTCCGTAGGGTCAGATGTTGGACCCCCCAAATGGAAACCTTACCCTTGCTTCTCTCTACCTCGAGAACACAATATCAGCGACAATACTCGCTCATAGGGAGTCCGCTGCCTCTACCTCCGGTCAAAGCAGCATGGTATCCATGCCATGACAACCCTGTTAGAAAATAGATATCCTTGATATCTAGTGTCAGCGTATGGAGTCCCACGTGAAATAACTGTTGATCCATGTACCACATGTGGACTAGGTATTCCAACAACCTGATTTGGGCTCTCATGCCCAAAATCCTGAAAAATTTCAAGAGCCCACAGTCCCGGAGGGCAACAACTGTACTCGGGTCATTCTTGGCAATGGCATCATCCTCCTCATGTTCTGTTTCTCTCCATTCCAACATCGTGATGGTCAAACATATGCAAAAGAGCCATAAGAGGGGAGTCAACAACTTGTTTTAAACTCTTGCATAATTTTTATTGAGCAAAACCTCACTTTAAAATCCATTTTTCGGACCCCGCAGGTGGACCTTTTGCACAGTGCGATATTCTCGCAGCTGCCCTGAAGGCCACCTGTGCAAATCTTAGATTTTCGTAGGTCTCGCATGGCCCACCTGCGAGAATTCTTGGGCGCATGCTCCAACCCTAAAATGGACTCAAAACCCAAAAAATTGCCAATAAAAACCAAAAATAAACCATGGAAAAGTTAGAGAATCAAGAGATTACCTCGTTGGCTGAAACCATTTGACAAATGATCGCTTGTGCCTCCCGCAATCTAGCAAAAAAATTTGGGGGAAAATGAGGCATGTTGGACAAGTTTTTGGCAAAGTCACAATGCAATGGTAAAAAGTCCTTTTCACCCATATTTATTCACTTTTTACTATTTTTTATTGATTTTATATTATTTTTTTCTTTGTTTTTAAAACCTAATACCCTAATAGCCTTGTGAGTGTGGTTTTTCACAGATATCACAAATTTGAAGTCCGAATGAGGGGGTACAAGTGTTTTTTTGTTTTTTCGCATGTACGACTACTTTTTTAAGGTTTTTTAGAAAAAACCTCGAGCTTATTCTTCCTTCGTTCTCGCACTCAAAAATATATGAGAACGTAACCGAGTATACTTTTTCTCGTCTTTTCATACTCATCATGGTAACACAAAAACGACGAATGTAAAGGAGTATCCTTTAAGTTCTTTTCNGGCTACTTTTTTAAGGTTTTTTAGAAAAAACCTCGAGCTTATTCTTCCTTCGTTCTCGCACTCAAAAATATATGAGAACGTAACCGAGTATACTTTTTCTCGTCTTTTCATACTCATCATGGTAACACAAAAACGACGAATGTAAAGGAGTATCCTTTAAGTTCTTTTCACGCTCCATATAAAATGAAAAGATTGCCGAGCGATCTTGTTCTTTTCACGCTCGTTAAAGTATTTGAAGAAAATGTTCGACCGATGATAGTTTATCACTTTTTTGGTCTTGTCGAACTCTTTTATGAAAAAGGAACTGGGAGATTTCTCTTTTAGTGTTTTTCAAACTCTCTAAACATGAAAAACCCCTGAGTTTTTCTTTGGACTCATAAAACAAACATTGAAAGGCCCATGTGGGACCGTACCACTCCTTCCTAGGGTTCATTAAGTATACTCTGAGGGACTCATCCGAAGGATGAGATTNTATTAATGGCATTAAGTGTTTCTCTTGAACATGACACCCCCTATTCGTCATTTGAATATGGGTTGGGAAATCCATTTGTCTCTCATTCGACTTGTTATAAGGTCATATCTTGGGTCGTCTTTGAGTTAGTGCTTCCAAGTCCTCAGTTGTGTCATTCATATGTTCAAGAGAAGTTCACACGAGCCCTCTATTGAGTTGGCCATCTGCAGTTGTCCATTCTTACTATGTCACCCTTCCCTATGTCAGTTTCAACCTGTATTCATACTTTGTTTCACCCTCAAAATCTGTTACTTATTTCGTGTCATTGATGGGGGATACATCAAGGCCCTTCTGTGATGAGTCTTGTTCTGTCGGCTCCAACTCATTATCCGAAAATGAGACTTATAAATCATTTAGTACCTTGAAACTTGCATGCCTTAATGGTAGGTCTCTTCACTTTCGACAGGGATTTCACATCATTGATCCCTGATCGAGAGATTCCGCCGAGTGCTCGACTTCAGCTCATTCATTCACATTCGTTTGGATTGTACTTCGGTACCTTGGGAGTCATTGACATCAATGGTGATTTCCCTCGCACTTGTTAATGGTTTTCATCAATGAGCGGTAATCAAGTGGTTTCTACCATGTTCGACTTCAGCACATGTAATCGCATGGCTAGATTCGTACTTCGAGGTGATGGGATTGAAGACCCTGGGTCTCATCTTTTTTATCCAGGTTGCGATGGAGTATGTATGATTTGTATCGGCACATAGATTCACTTTGTATGTCACGTGGCTATGTCTTAATTCAAGTCTTCTCAGATAGATCCACAGTGTATTCCTGGTGGCTATGTATCATTTTGACGACATGGATCCACGGTGTATGATTGGTGGCCATTACCTACATCTATGATATCATTCATTTGTGATCTGAGCATGGGAATGCCTACCTCAGAACTAGTATTATATTCTGCAGATGCTTGGTTGTTTACAGGTTTTCGATTAGGTGCGCTCCTTGTTTCTGACACACACACGCATTTTACAAAATTTTTCGGTTGTCACAAGTTCCGGCCTCATACTTTGGGGGGAATTTTGTTACACATGATTTTGGTCACTCTGGTGATGTCTCTACAAGTGATGTATTCAAGCTCCCACAAGGAATTTTTTCCTGAGAAAAGTGACTGCTGTCTCCTTCCAAAAAACACATTTTTAAGATGAGTTCGTAGGCTGCCTATATTACAGGGTGTGAAAATCCTTCATTCTCACAGGCAAACCAAACTTAGGGTGCGAACTTTTCGCAGTCTGCTCTATAGGTAGGGTGCGAACCCGTTTCAAATCTTGGAAAAGAGAAGAGGTCACAAAGGTTCTAGAAGGGAATCTTCTATAAAATGAGTTGGCATTCACATGGTTGGCATCCTATTGACTTCTCAGATTTAATGGGATCATCCTCATCCATTTAACCATCTCTCTTTATCCTATATATTGAAAGGTTTCTCCTGGAAAAGGTTAAGTAAGATTGAATGAAGAATTGGTGAAAGAATTGTGTGAAGAACTCTGTTTGGACAGAAGCTTGAAGACTCTATTTGGTCTATCAATTTGTATTGGATCTTCTTCATGCAAATGTAGAGCAAGTGTGTTTTTTGGAACCAAGGGTCACTGAAAGGAAGTTTACGACATCAAGGCGATCTGGTTGTATCTTCTACTTTCATTTAATATAATACAACAGCATGTCCCTTTCCCATAAAATCACTCTCATTTTATTGCATAACTCCTTGATCATATGCATAAGTTGACATTGAACATACTTTGCTATCTTCACTTTGGTTGGTTTGTGTTGTCTTGGACCTAATTTCACAAGAGCACTGGAGCGAAGTGGGAACAACAGAGACCTGAGGAAGCGATATAAAGGTATCTCACTCATCCCTTCTTAGTAGTAGATTCAATGACTGGAACTTAGGGAAAGAGTTGTGTCATGTCCTGTTTTGTTCTAGATCCAAGTGGATCTAGGGAGATATGTTAGTGTCCACACCTACCGATTTATTCGATAATAGATGGTAAGGTGTGCTCTTATGATGATGAACTTCAAATTCCTGAGTCAAGGCTTTGATAGTCTTGTTAATAAAATGTGTTCCTTGATAGCTCATAAGGATTTTTGGGCATCCAAACCTAGCTATGATATCATCAAATATGAAGTGCACAGCTATAGCTACCCTACATTCCTTAACTGCTCTTGCTTCGACCCATCTGGTCAAATACTATGTTGCAGTGATTATGTATCTAGCTCCGGTGTGTTTCCCTGTTGGGTTGATAGGTCCCACAAAGTCAATGGCCCATTTCTCAAATGCTTGTAAGGTCATTTGGGGCACTAAAGGAATCTTGTCTCTTCTAGATGGCTTCCCAACTCTTTGGCATACATCACAGGCTCTGTAGTATTCCTTAGCATCTATGTGTAGGGTAGGCTACCAGAGGCCAGCTCTAAGAACCTTATGCGTTGTTTCTTTCCCTACGTAGTGTCCTCCTGCGATGCCTTCATGTGCTTTTGCGAGGATCAATGGTCTCTCTACTTCCATAACACACCTTCTCAATATCTCATCAGGTCCCATCTTGTATAGTTGTCTAGCTATAAGTGAAAAATCTGTGGCGTGCACTACCAACTGTTTCTTCTGAATAATTGTATAGTCGCTAGGTGCCAGTCATGTTGACATAAACTGCACTATCTCCGCAAAGTGATCATCAACCTTCCTGATGGCCAGCAATTGTGCATCCAACAATGTATCCTCCAAACTAGTAGGCTCTTCTCCATGTTCCAAACTCGATAAGTGGTCATGACCTTTATTCATTCTCCTAGATTAACCATGATCTCGAAATCATATTCCTGAAATAGCATAATCCATATGCATATTCTCCCCCCCAACACTGGCTTGTTGACTAGGTATTTCAGCACGGAGTGATCAATAAACATTTTAAAGCGTCCTCCCAACAAGTAGTGGTGAAACTTCTACAGTGCATAGACCATGGCTAATCCATCTCTCTCTATGGTGGTGTAGTTAATATCAGTTGTCGACAACTTCCTAGTAGCAAAGGCTAACGGGTGGTCAATGTATTATGTTCTCGGTTGTGATAACACAACACCTAATGCAATAGAAGATGCATCGACATGCATGTGAAATTCCTTGCTCCAATATGGAAAAACCAGAATAGGCGCAGTAACCTTTTTTGTTTTAGCGTGTCGAAGCTCTGCTAGCATTCTTCTATCCAATGAAACTGATAGTCTTTCTTCAAAATCTTATCCATGGGTGTTGTAATCTACGCATAGCCTTTAATGAACTTCCTATAGTATCCAATATGTCCCAGCGCAGTGCATAGCTTTTTGAATGAAGTAAGAGGGGGCAGATCAACTATAATGGCAATATTCAATGGATCTACCAACAATCCCTGCTTGCATGCAATATGACCCAGAGGCACTCCGAAGGGTAAAAAGAAGATGCACTTCTTCAGGTTTAAGGCAATCTAACACTGCTTTCACTTATCCAACATTAGTCTTAAACATTCAATATGATTTTGCAAAATGATGAAAATAGTCCAATCATCAAAATATGCTTCTAGGAATTTATGTAAAAACTCCTTAAACGCTTCAACCACCACCCTAGAAAAAATGGCTGGATAATTATTCAATCCAAATGGCATCATTGTATACTGGTAGGATCCCCATTCTATTGCAAATGTGGTCTTATGGCGATCTTCCTTGGAAATCTAAATCTGATGGTATCCTGAAAATCCATCTGTAAAAGCATACACCTCCCATCCTCCTACATTCTCTAGCACTTCGTCAGTGAATGGTGTAGGGAATCAGTCATGCAGACATGCATCATTCAGCTTCCTAAGATCTATGTATATCCTAATCTCTCTTGTTTTCTTGTCTTGTACCACCATATGGATAACCTACTCTAACTCTTCAATAGGTTCTATGATTCCTACTTCCAACATTCTGTTGAGCTCAATTTTCACTTTCTCCTTATATTTAGGGTTCAATATGTAAGGTCTCTGTTTGATTGGCGTAGCATTGGGTTTCAAAGGGATCCTCATATCTCCCATAGGCCCTTTAATTCCCTTCATATCAGTGAACTTGGTTGGAAACAAGTCCTGATATTCATGCAGTAATTCTGTGATCTTGTCAATAGTGGTAGCATCCCAATAATGTCCAACATTTGCAAGCTTTGATGTCTGTTCTGTTCCAATGTTGACGTTTTTGATCTTGATCAGTTGTCCAACAAAAGGTAGTTTGACTCCTGGTCCTTTTACATCTCTTTGGCCTTTTATTTCTGTGATGTTCACATTCCTAGGATCATCGTCTTCAACAACATTGATATTGTAACATCCTTGCAACTCCTGAAGAGGCACAATCCATTCATCCTCTTCTTTCTCCAAAGGGAGGCTAGGTGCCTCCTCGAACACTTTATGTCTTACAACCTATAATGCTTGATCTACTATAGTATATTGCCTTTCAAACAAAAATGTAGTTACAAAGTTCTGGGTCATACCTTCCCAATCTGTAGTGATAAGGCACAATTTGCTTGAATATACTAGTTGATGGGATTTGTGTCCAATGTGTTAATGAATTTGTGCACCCACTTCTCTTGAGGAATGCTACTCCCTGCTTCTTCGCAACTTCACACATGGTCCTTTGGACAACTTTGACCTATGTACCTAACTTCGCATCTTTCTACTTGCTTTGAAAATTGTGTTGTCATCAAAGCGCGACATTGTACCCAATCTGTAATATTGATTTTGTGTGTCCCCCACCATATCGCCAGAGTTTCTTTCAGGGCCTCATCCATTTCCAATATTTGTTGGGTTGGTACAATTTATTAAAAGTCCATTAAGAATTATTCTAAATGATTCAAACCATCAAAGGTGGGTAAGTTACTTATTGTTGTGTCGATCCAGCGAACTTCTCTGGTCAATCTGGAGCATCTCCTTGTGGATACTTCATACATTTTGTTCTGCCAGTTCTCCAATGCTTCTTCTAAATCTAATGAACATGCATTGTCACTTTTCCAGCTTAGGTTCCCATCCACCATAGGATTAATATAATCCTATTGTCTTGCTGTCAACTTGTAGATGTTTTCTAATTCAGATGCGCAGTATTATTCTCTAATGGGTTCTTTGTATCTCTAACCTTCATCGGGATCCAAAGGTGCAATGACCCTAAGGCCATCTCTTTCAAATGTCATTCTTATTTTCTTTAAGTCAACCATAGTGGAATTATTGAAAGCCCAATCAATTCCTAACAGTGTAGGGTAAGGACAACTATCATCAACTATCTCAATCACCTCAAAGTCTACAAACATCCTTACTCCATCGATGTCCACAGGGACACACTCCAGTATTCCAAAGGGGCTTACAACATGCTGATTATCCATCCTAAGCATGATATGGGAATAGATCAACTTAGGTTTTCCCATCAGTTCCTAGGTCTACTTCGTCATGACATTGAACTCCGACCCTAAGTCGAGGACCACATAGTCTATATTGTACTCTCCAATTAGAGCATTAAAGTGTAGTTTTTTATTTTTCCATATCTTCTTGGATAGTTGATGTACTTATTTATTCAAAAAAGGATCTACCCTTCCTATATCATATTGTCTGACCAAATTTTGTAGTTCTTGTATGGATTTTTCATCTTTAATCAACTTAATAAACGTATACAAGAAACTGACAAGTTTACTCACCTCTTTTCCTTCTTCGGACGAAGTAGACTGATCAAATTCCAGAGGCATTCCATATTCTCTTACTTCTGGTCGAACCTTTTATGAAGAACCTTGGTCTCTCCCGAATTATTTTCTTGCCTCCTCACATATCTGCTTCTCTTTCCTTGGGTCAAATTCTTGTGTCTTCTCTGTATATTTCCTGACTCCTGATTCTTCTATAGTCTTTTCTTGGATCACTCTGTCTTCTCCTGTAACAATGCCTCCTCATGTGATAACAATGACTCTGGTATCTGCTCCATGACGTTTTTCTTTGATTAGTTGTATTTGTTGATTTCCTCCTCGTTTCTCCTGAAGCTTAGCCAACAATGTTGTACATTCCTCAATAACATGCTCGAATGAGTTGCAGTAGTTTCAAGTGGTACAAGGGTTCTGACAGTCCCTTGCCAAGTGTCCTGACTGTGCGTAGTTATAACAGATGATATGTCCTCGACCTCGACCCATACCTCCTCCTCTTCCTCTTCCTCGGAATCCACCATGAGGGTTGAAGTTTCCTCTCCCAGGGGAGTTATACTGCGTAGTGCTTCTTTCTTGTTGTACTTTGCATTGAATTTTGTATATATCCCTCAACCTTTCATGCATGAGATCGTAAGCCCTACAATCCCTATCATCATGTCCTATCGACTTACAGAATGTTAAATACAAATTTTTGGGTGTCTGGACATATTTTTGCAGATAGTAACATTCACCAGGGTGATGTCAATTTCTACATACCTCGAACCAAGGTAGGGTAACTTGCTTCAAGGGGATCGGAGTTCCAAAGGCCAAGTATTAATGGAATAGGGAACAATGCTCCTTGTCATGGCCTTGTGATTTACATCTAGTGCACCAGATGTCTTCTCTTTTATCTTTTCCCTTGTCTTTCTTCATATCTTCGACCTATAGTGATAGAATAGTTAGCTGACTCAAGATTTGACTCATACCTGATCTAGATTCTCCCATCGGGGATGATTCTAATTTCATGGTGATCTCCAATGCCTCAGCCTGTGAAGTAATATTTTGTTACATCAGAGGAACTTTGATGTGTGGCAAGAGGGAAACAATGAACCATTCTTTGTTCTGATCATCTGGTATCTAGAAACTCAAGTGGCCCATCAAGGTCTTAAACCTTTGATCAAACTCCCACATAGGTTCATCTGTTCTTTGCTTGATTTATTTTAGTTATGTAATGCAATGTGACTCTGATTTAGGTTTCTTGAATTCAGAAGTTAGTGCAGTCTTAATGGCATTCAACGGTTTAGGTGTAGCTCCTTGAACAAATTTCATGTACCAATTAAGTGTGCGATCTCTTAGGGTAGTGTTGAACTAAGCTTGTTTGACAGCTTCATCGATGATATTCTAATATTCCACACAACCTCACATAGAAACCAGTGCTAATCATAATCTTTGGATCCATCTCCTCTAAAGGTGGGTAACCTCATCTCATCTACCATAGATCTTCCCAGGTTTCCTAACTGAGTATGTGGTGGACTGCTAGTGACAGTTCTCCTAGTGTTCTGATGACTTAGGTTACTCTGGTTACTTAACGTTGCTGAAGTAATAGGAAGAATAATAGTACTTACTGCAACAGTCAGCACAGTTCTTGAAGTTTTTGGCTCTTCTCGACGAGGTTCCTCTGTCCTAGAGGATTCTAGATGCTCTTCGTCTGTCAGATCTGCCTCTTCGTTTGTCAGGATGTAGTTCTGCTTAAACAAGTTCGCAAGGTGAACTTCTATGAATACTTTCCACTGCACGTATGTCCAGCCTCTATGTCACTCTCACTATCTAAATTTTTGAACATTTATCTCTTCCAATCTAACTGATTACTGTATCTTCAAGATGTTCTTCTCGTGCAATAGTATCTTGATATTCAACTTCAGAAAATGTAAAAATTTTCATCTAGGTCCCTTAAATAAATATCTTTCTGCTTGGCTATATGATTCCACTCCGTCAACAACAAACTCAGTGATATACCCTCCAATGGTTCTATCAAACCAATGATCTACTTCTCTTGACATGGTGTTATCAACTCTCTTGACCTTCTTGATCAGCGTAGACGTCCAAACCACAGGTGGTCTAAGTCTGACTTCAAATTGGGTATCTGCTAACCTAGATAGCCACTCATATAGCTCCTGATGGATTCCTCCAAAGAAAATCTCATGTATATTAGTAAAGATATATCTTCCCAACCAATCCTCTTTACTAAGATAAGGGTTCTTGTTCTGGGCTTCAGTGAAGTCCTTTTCTTGATCTTCTATCCACTTATGAATCTCTGTCTTCGATGGAAACCACCTTGACATTCTCTCAAGAATATTCCGGTCTCGACAACGAAACCATTTGTTGGCACAGGGGCAGACTCGTGGTTCAACTCTAAAAGCTAACCGACAAACCCTAACTACTGGCTCTTTCGGCAACACCTGCGAAGCAGATGTAGTCTCACCCGAAGTAGCTATAGGGGGTTGCAGGACACAGGTGTCTACAACCAAAGGGAATGCAAAGTGGATTCAAAGCAACAACACACAACCATATAGTTATCCTTTATCTTCCTTAAACCTACTGCGCAAGTTATATTTCATATCTAACACAATATCACAATAGCAGCATATCAAATGATAGAGAACACAACATCAATCACACATAACACAAGATATACGTGGTTCACCCTCTCCCTAGGGCTATGTCCACATAACTGTGCTTTATGATATATTAAGATGGAAGCATATAGTTCTTATTTATGCTCTTAGCTAGAAGATCTTCTCTTCTTCTCTCCCTTTCTCTCCCCTCCCTATGCACCCAGTTGCAGGGTTGTTCTTCACACCTAGTTGAAGATCTTACAATACCAGAAGGCTCTCGCACTCAACACTTCTCTCTCACACAATATTACTCACTCAATCATACAATAACAATGAACTCTCGACCAACCTAGCACCCACCCATCCCAAGTCCTTTAGACCTTTATTTATACATTACAATATCTCTCAGACACCCTTAGGTTAATACCTAAGTGTCAAAACCCTAGATACCAAAACCCTAGGCATCTAAAACCCTAGGTCAACTTGACCTGCGTTTTCAGGGCTTCACCAACCTATCTTTCTTTCCTTCATGTGTGGTGCTTCAAAGCATCTGTTGACATATTCTTTCTCTTGCTGAGTTGTCCCCGGTCCCTCTTCCTTGATGATCTATAATCCTCGATCCCCTCATCCAATGGCTTGCTTTCTGTTACTTCACTCCGTCTTTTCTTCTCTTTTTCTCACTTCGACCTAGTATCAATCACCGTGTCTTTCGCACAATTCACATTTCATCTTTTTTTCTTTATTCTTCACTTACTTCCATACCTAAGGGCCAACAACACTGTGGTTGGTTGAGCTTTGAAGGGCTCTATTGTAGCTGTGTTGAACATAAGGGAGACTCTCATCCCATGTGCGCAGATGTTTGGAGTTGTACATGCACAAGATATGCATGATCATTCTGTTGACGACCTCTACTTAGCCATCAGTTTGGGGGTGGAAGGTGGTGGATTTGTTGAGCTTGGTGTCCAACAGAGACCAGAGTTTGGACCAATTTTTTTTGAGGAACGTATTGTCCCTATTTGATATAATGGTTTGTGGTATTCTGAAGAGTACCCACACTCGTTCAAAGAAGAGCTTGGTAGTGTGGCATCCGCTATGATATTCTTCGTGCAGGTTGTGAGGATGGTCATCTTAGAAAATCGATCAACCACCATAAAAACACAATCATTTCCCTACTTGGTTGAAGTGAGGCCTGACATTGTTATGGGAAAAATGCTCACAGGGATCTCACTGACTGGATCAATAACATCTCCCTAGGATAAGCCTAGATATCCTAGATAGGAGGGGGTAGACTTCTAAGGGGTTTTTTGGATCTAGATTCAAGGATATATATTCCTTACAATCTTATATAAAGGAGAATATATGCATACCTTTCAAGAGGTGGTCCTTCGTGTTAGCACTAGAAGTCACACCTACACTGTTGTAGGTGTAATATTAATACCCATCAGAATTTAAATAAAAAAGATTTCAAAGTGTAGCAAATGGGTGTGACACTCAATTTATAATATCAACACAAAACCTCCATGAAATATACACGAGCAAGCAAGTCTTTCAATAGCTTCAAATCAATGTTTAGATATATCAATTAGAAGATAGAAGAATTAGCAAGGAAAATTCCATACATGCATCAAGTTACATAAAGTAGTTCTGAAACAAATATAGAAGAAATCTCATTGCAAAAGAACCTCCTAATCAATAAGAGAGAACACTTTGATTATACTTGCATGGATTACCAACAATAAATCATTTATTGTAGTAAGGAACAAGCATAATGATGAATCCTTCACCAACAACTAACATCAAAGTGAGATAGAAATAGATGTGATAGTTGGAAAGGATACTGATCATTCACTATTAAAGATTATTGAATCTGATACATACATTAGGAAACTCTGTTACATTTTGAAACTAAAGATAAGATTCTCATTGTCTAACCATTCAAACTCCTCATAGAGTTACAATGCATCTTAAATAACAAAACATCCAAAAATATATCTAAAATTCGCCACCTAGATTCTACATGGGATTCTATGCCTAAGAGAGGTGTGGCACTATGTGCACAACATAAATGTAACAAGAATGCTATATTCAAGGAAAATGTTGGCATCATTAACGCAACTATTGTCAATTTGATGCATGTGGCTTTACTGCAGGCAGATCCTTGAGGCAAGTGGCCCTTGATGTGAAATTGATCTTTAAAGAGCTTATCTGAACTCAACCTAACACCTGGCAGTCCTTATCAACTCAAAATCTTCGTGACACCCAGTTCACAACACCTATGCTACAAACTGTCCTAAAACAACTAGTTCGCAGCGCCTTTGACTTCACGCGCTGCGAAATTTCCTGTAGATGTTTTTTTACATCCAAAATGATTTCAACCTTTTTAAAACTTGCACAAAAAATTGGGAAACCCTTCCAGATCCTGCTACAATATTTTGAAACATGAAGTAACCTTTGGAGAAGCCATATGAATATGGTAAGCTCAACTTAAGACAAAAATCATTACTCAGGTTATAAGTATGTGCAAAAAATTGAACCATGGAAAAAACGATGTTAATGTAAAAATAATATCCTGTATTCATCTTTTCCTAGTGCTTTTTCTTGTAGCCACATGAGCTAACATGTCCAAATTCATTTTTGCTACCTGCTCCTTAAAGGGTTGCAATTCTGCTTTCAACCTCCTAAATTCAACTTAGAATCTCTCTTCTATCTATACACATTCTTAAGTTTTCTATGAAGGGGTAGATACTTCTTAGCCAAGTATCTTAATTTATCAATAGTCTTCTCATATAGATCTGACATATCCTTCATCTTAATTTGGGCCTCGAGATTTTCCTTCTTCAATTTGTCATTTTTAGCTCTTGTATCCTTAAGTTGTCTCCTGAGTCTTTTGAAAGTAAGATTACTTTCATGAGGAGTGTTGATATCAATAATCTCTATTGGCTACTTGGAAGGTTGAGATTTATCCTTTTGCTGAGATGGGGCTTTTGTTGTACCTTCTTCCAAAGGAATATGTTGCTTAGTTGCTGATTTGGTGAAAGGTCTTCTAGGCTTGACTATTTTTGCAACAACAGGTGGGGAAAGACAATTTTTTTACCCTTAAGACTCCTTAGTTTACTTGATGATATCTCCATAGGTGTAGGTTCTACCACAGGAGAAACTTCTCTATCAAGAGGTTGTGAGGGACCACCTTCAACTATTTTATCAGTAATCTGAATGGATTTATCACTTCTGGTCATATTCCTCTTTTTGATTGACTATGAATGCACCATATTCTTAGTAGGAGTAGGTGTTTGTATTTTGGGCTGTGGTGTGTGAGCAACATCTGGCTGAAAACCTAATGCAGCCAGAAAAACCTCCTAGTCAGTATTAGTCTTCTCCATCTCTTCCAATACTAGCATCTTGATTAAACCGTAGTGAAAAACACTGGTATCCGCTTGCTTAGATTTAGCTTGGACCCTATTTGACATCTTGCCAATACTTCTGAAAATATAAAAGGGAATGTTCATGGACTCTTTCCCAGTAAAGTGTAATAGCAATCATATATTGTATTGATAAACCATATTCAGCATTCCTTCACAAGTGAAGTGCCTCTGAATAAATCTGAGCATTTTGTCAAAATACTCCAGTATGTGACTTCTTGGCACTCCCTTGGATAGGTTGTCTCCTTGATATTCAGGTTTTAGGAATTCCTTGGAGAAACTAGAATTGAAAGACATGTCTTTAAACCAATTTTCACCACAATCAAGTATCTTTGTGACTATAGAAATAGACTGATCAAAGACTTCAAACTCTAGTTCCCCCACCTTAGTCTTTGTCCCACTGAAATTTAGTGCAAATTGTTTAGCTACCTCAAGATGTCCTCCTTTCATTTTCTCACAAAAAATCAAGCAACCCACTCTCTAGAATGCTTCCTTGAAAAATGGTTCAGAATTTATAAGTTGCATGTCATGTGGCTCAGCCCTGGAAATATATCCCTCTTTGGGAACCTTCTTACCTTATTGACTATCCATGATAGTTGTTTAGAAAACCTCCTTTACCCTCTTATAACAATTTGTTATTAGATGTATGATAAAAATAGGAAAAATAGAGTTTTTGATATAAATTGCACAATTTAGGGTTTACTTGAATAAGATATTCATGCACAACAACAGTGTGAGGATGAACAGGCTGCAAGTAGGATATGGGAAGAAAAGAACAAAATCCCAAATTGGATGAGGCTACAGTCAGGAAAAAATTGTATCAACTTTGTGTAAAACAAAGGATTCACAGTGCACGATTGAGTTTGCAACGCACAGTTTTGGACTAGGTTTTAATGAAAGGTTTGCAAAACTTCACACGTATGAAGAAGAAAATGAATTTGAAAATTTAAAACTTCAGACCTAATTGAAGCACATTCAAGGAGGGTTTGGTCTAGTCAGAAAATAGAGGGTTCGAAGCGCCTTAAATGCATATAGTTTGTAGAATCATCAAAACATGTAGTGGATAAGGCCATTGTTGCAAGAAGTAGCTGCAAATTGATAGTTTTGGTATAAAGTAATAAACTTGAAAATTGTCAAGGTTTAGGATACCAATACTGTAGGATTTGATTAGTGAAAATAGTTTGCAGCGTAGGTAATATGAAACAATTTGCAGCATAGAAAAATGACAGCAGTTGTATCCGGTACAATCAACCTCCAGATAACACACAATCACAAAAAGAGGTACTTGATATATCTGAAACTTCAGTTGGTGTCTCACAAACTAGACTGGGATTTTGTTGGAATCACTCAATCCACTTTCATCTGCTACAACCATTTCACAATGCCATATTTCAAACCAATTGGCAACGCGCTTCATTCAAATTGATAGACATGTTTCTTGAAACCAACCTGAAGAACTTGATGCATTAAAGTCAATGAAAACAATAAGATATCCCTTGACACATTTACAAGGTATAATGATGTGTGATTAGTGCATGAGGTACTTTCTTGATACACTGCGAACTTTCAGGTGAGTTTACAAAAAATAGACTTAACACTTGATTTGACCCTCAAATGGTTAAAAACAACACACAGAACCTTTTGTAGACCCTTTGAGACAAAACACATGATAATGATAATTTTAAGACCAAGGGTGTGACCAGTGTTGGCCCCTATTTCTTTCATGATGATGAACACTATCATGACACCAAGAATCGTACATGAACTATGGTCAAAATTATTTTCTCATGAAAGACTCAAACATGATTTATTGACATAAGACATGACTCAAAACCTAAACAATCGAAAGACCATATGACTCAAAACTAGAAACTTAAAATTTTTGACCCCTACACATCCTATGTGCTAACATCTGGCTCCACAAGGGATGGATACCTCTCTGTGAGGCTCCAAGAACATGCAGCTCCAGTGTCTTATCCATTTGGAAATGATTTGATATTAAAATAAAACGGAGCTAAATATTAGAGTGGTATTTACAAGGAATTGAAGCCACCCATGGATTTTAGAAAATGTATTTTTTGAGAAAATTCCCATTGACTGGGCCACCAGAAATTTCAGCATCTTCCAAATTTTGTAGCTTAAAAGTATTATTTTGCAAAACTTCATAAATTTTAAAAGGACCAACCCAAAGGGCTTCGAATTTACCACATTTTCCCTTATCCTTCCTCTAAGCATCCCAATTGAGTACTAGGTCTCCAAGCTGAAAATATTACTTCTTCACTTCTTGAAAGAAATTTCTTTGATTTTTGTTGATGACTTTGTGCTTTGTCAAAAAGTTTCTCTCTGGTTTGTTGTACTTCCACAAGTTGATGCATCCTTCTGATCATGTCATCTGGTTCCCCTTCTTGATCTTGAAGAATTTTTTCCACAAGTAAGGATAACTAAGCAGGGAAAACAACTTTAGTTCCATAAACCAATTGAAATGGTGTGGTGCGAATTGACCTTTTGGTGGTTACTCTGTCTTCCCAAAGGGAAAAATTCAACTTAGAATCCCATGACTTCTTATTATCTTCCAACATTTTTCTGATAATATTTAATAATATTTTGTTGGAGGATTATGCTAAGCCATTACCCCGAGGGTAATATGGAGTGGAGTGGATAAGTTGAATACCAAAATTTTCACAGAACTTCACCAGAGGCTCAACTTTAAAGGTTGTTGAATTATCAATGAGAATTTTATCTGGGCAACCAAACATTGACATAATATCTTCCAAGAAACCAATAATTACTTTGTGTTGTGGCATTCCTAGTGGGAATGGCTTCTACCCATTTGGTAGAGTAATCAGTAGCAGTTAGAATCCAACGGTGTTGGCCACTTGAGTATGGATGAATATCTCCAATAAAGTCTAATCCCCACTGCTGAAAAGGGCCAGATACCACTATGGGATTTAGAGGCAAATATTTAAGTTGTTGTTTACCTAAGAATTTCTAACATTTCTCACAAGTCCTGATATTTGCACACACATCAGTGAATAAATCAGGCCAGAAATACCCAATAGGTGGGTGGCCACTGATATCCACCTGGATTAGTCCTCCCTCATTATGAATTAATGGTCTCCATTGCGATGAGTCCCCCCATCATATGGGGAAAATTCTACTAAACTTGGCCCCGAGTGAGCCACTTTCCTTGGTGTAGGAGTTTCCCTATTTTGACAACCTGATAAAGTTGGATCCTCTATTGTCGAGTGCTCTTAATCTGAGTGTCCCTAATTTTATCAATGGTTGCTTGTTCCATGTAGTCGGGGTTAATATTTATCTGTTCCAACTATTATGCTATCTCTGATGTGTCCAATAATGGTGGGAAGTATGGCCGAAGGAGGTATACATTGAACACGGGGTGCATACCAAGGAATAGGGGGAATACTTAACTCAAAAGCATTGTCACCCACAGCCTTGGTGATGGTGTAAGTTCCATAACAAATTGGACGAAGCTTTCGATGGGGTCATGTAAGGTTCTCTTTCTACAAATGCAACCAGACCTTGTCTCCCACCTGAAATTTGTGTGACACCCAGTGTTTATCATGGAGTTCTTTGTACTTAACATTGGATTTCTATAAAATATCATGGACATGTTGTCAAATGTGTTGAATTCGTTCAATAAACTTGGTGGCTTTTTCAGCCTCAAATTGAGCATGGGATGATTCTACCTGTGTGGATGCAAGGGGTAGTGCGACATCAATGGGACCCAATGGTTGAAATCCCAGCCCCACCTAAAAGGGACTATGGTCGATCAAGCTAGGAAGGGCTCTGTTGTAACTGTGTTGAACATATGGGAGATTCTCATCCCATGTGCGTGGATGTTTGGAGTTGTACATGTGCAAGATATGCATGATCATTTTGTTGACAACCTATGTCTGGCCATCAGTTTGGGGGTGGAAGGCGATGGATTTGGTGAGCTTAGTTTCCAACAATGACCATAGGTTGGACCAGAATGTGTTGAGGAACCTATTGTCCCCAATATGATATGATGGTTTGTGGTATCCCAAAGTGTACCCACACCTGTTTGAAGAAGAGCTTGGCAGTGGCCTCTGCTGTGATATTCTTCTTGCAGGTTGTGAGGATGGACATCTTAGAAAACTGATAAACCAACACAAAAACACAGTCATTTCCCTACTTGGTTGAAGGAAGGCCTGACATGTAGTCCATCAAGATGGATTCCTAAAATCCTCTCTTCTTAGTGGTTGGTTTGGCAATGGCGTAGGCAGTGCAGGATCTGATATACTTGTTGACGTCCTGTTGAAGTTTCGTCCAGTATAAATTTTTTTGTAGTAATACCATGATATTTTCCATGAAAAAATGTCGTGCCATCCGACTGTAGTGAGCTTCCCAAATCATCTTTGCATGCTCGCTTGAAGGAACATAGAGGTGGCCCATATGGCACAATAGTCCATATTGAATATGAAAATCAGTGACAATCGTGCATGTTCCGAGGGTGAATAATATTTCACCTTATTCAATCATGCTTTTTTGAGTGGAGTACCCATGCTTATTTTCCCTAATACAATCGTGACAAGGATGAGGGTGACCACTTATGGAAGCCACTTCTACAAGCCTCCTTGTTTTAACTTTTTACCCTTGGCATTAACATCGATATATCTGAGAAATAGCCTAAGAAAAATGATGCAAGGATTTCTAGGGGTTATAAATTTTGACTCGATTATCCATTTGGGCTTGAAATTATATAGGGAGTTGTGTCTCGAAGATACTTTTGATTTCATCCATACATTTGGAATGATGTCTACAGTTATTGTTTCGCTTATTGAGGTTATACACAACTGCCACATATTTACCTTTTCTCGTGCTTACAAATGAGTGGTAGGTGTTTTGGGATTGGCTTGGAATCTGAAGTGGTTAGATATTTAAATACTCAACATGATATATTGGGGATGATGATGTAGATATGTCTCTTTCAATAAACAAAATTGTAATTTGACAATAATTTTTTCATGGCATTTTAACAATCAACCGAAGCATGTAAGGTGGAATTACGACTTGCAAGTTCCACACCTCTCTCATATGTTCTAAGTTGGGTTATTGGTTGGTGGGTGAGCTAACTGGGACTGATTGTTTTAAATCAAATTTTGTTTTATTTGAATTGACATAATTCATGGACATAATTTTATTTGGAAAACTAAATGGGACATACTACTAAATGGCCTTTTTGGGATAGGAACTGGCTCCATTTTTTTAGTGTGATTATGCTCTGCTCATTGAACGCATCATGAAAATATTACCATTAAGAGTACTGGATGGGACTCATTTTTTCCTTGCAAGATATATATTTACTTAATTTGAGGTCAATGTATTTACTTGTTTGGGATAAATGTTTATAATCTTTTTTGAGTCCTTCATATTAATGTACTTTTGTATTTACTAACATTTAGGGAAATTGGGATCTCTTTTTGCATCGATACCATTTCCAATATTTGTTGCAACATATTGTGTGTTTTTTTGCATTGGTTGGTAAGTGGTTTCAATGAATATGAATAAAATAAAATATATTTGGAAGTTTAGGTTTGTGGGTTTCTGAGTGTTCCTATTTGTTGTTATTTGTTCCAGTTGTTGTTGGTGTTTAAAATTGTTCATTCACTAACATGAACTCAATGAAAAACCTACTCATCTTGGGAGTTGGCTTATTTTTGGGTCTGTCTATTCCGTAATAGTTAAATGAGTTTTATGCTACTTCTAAAGTGGTCCCTTTCCATACAAATGAGGGATGGGTAAGTTAAAAAAGAATGTTGAAGCATGCATTGTTTTGATTTTGAAGGTACGATCTAATCACTCGATATGAGGTCTTGTGCCTAGTTTAGTTGTTGTTGTTGTTTCCTGTTGATCAACTGAGAGGGGGGGGTGAATCAGTTGATACCATGCTTAAACAATTATAGTTATTTTAAACTCTTTGTAGAGACACTGAATGATGATCACAATAATGCAGGGAAATAAACAATGGCACTTTCAGCATCATTCACATATATGAGAAGCACAGAGACAGATATTTTTCGAGGAAACCCATGCAGGGTAAAAACCTCTTTTTCTTTATATGATAAGTAATGGTTACATTCTTTATAGTATCATACATATGAGAACCAACTCATAATGAGACTACAACCTCAGTTTTGCAAGCTGCAACTTGCTGAGAGCACCAACTCTCTCTTTTCTCTAGCACCCACTAGAGGGAAGCACCAACTCCCTTGTTTCTCTAGCACCAACTAGAAGGAAGCACCAACTCCCTGGTTTTTCTAGCACCAACTAGAAGGAAGCACCAACTCCCTGTGTTCAAGCACCCACTTGAACCTTTGAGGACACAAGTCCTCCCTAGCTCCTCCCAACCACCCTGAAATATAAATATTTGCTACTGAAACTTATTACAGTGATATGATGTTCAACAATGGCTTACCAGACTCATCACTTTTCTGCTGTATTTTGTTGCTCTATCTGCCTCATTGCCTTTCTGCAAACATCACTTGCGCTGTCTGTTCTTCTGCTTTTTATGCTCTGTGTGCCATGTCCATTCACTGTACAGTTCCTCTTCTGTGCTCTTCAGCTGTTGCACTCTCCTCCTTCTTCACACATGAATCACCTTCACCAACAACAATCACAGCAACCTCCAACAACAACAACCCCCTCTTCTCTTCTTTGTACCATATTTATGTCACTTCTGTGCATATTGTGCATGCAATATTTGCAATTCCTCTGCATACACATGCCACACTAATCTCCTCCACATCTCAAGTGTTCTGCGTGATCATCATCGTGACTCTTCAGCTTCTCTGGCTGTTTTCCCATGCATTCAACATCACTGGGTGTTATGCTAAGATTCCTCAGCCTCTCTGGCAGTTGAGACTCTTCATCTTCTCTGTGACAGTCGAGCTCACCTTCTCTGTTTCAGTTACAGGCCTCAATGCCCATCCAGCTGTCCATCACCTTCACGAACATCTTCATTCCTCTTGAATATTTCCAGCGGCTCTTCACCTTCTCTGTCAATCATCCCATGTGTATTCAAGTCCTCTCGCTAGAACCATCAGTGGTTTCTGGCAGTTATACTATGTCGTTCTACAGTATCCCTCTGATCTCCTTCAGTTTCATCTGCACCGTTGGATTAGCTCTGAAGAATATTGTCGTGATTTATGCGTTTCGCACTTTCACAATTCGTAGATTCTGCGATGAGGCATCTTGAATCTTCATGACACGAGTTCAGAAACTCCAAAACAGAGATTTTCTGCGCTAGCTCCTTCCTCCACGTGACCATAGGCAATGACCACTGTCTGCACTAAAAGGCACTGCGAACTCATGATCTTCATTGACCCTGATCGATGGTCCACGATCTCGATGAATCAACGGTCCAGATATTTTCACGATCTCGCATCTCGTTTTTCCTTAGATGGAGGCTCTCATCACTCCAAGTCGCGATAGGCGACACTTCAAGATGGAGATCAGATCGATGGTCCACATTCTAGGTGATCTGATGGTCCTGATATTTTCGCGATCTCACATCTCACGGTTCCTTAGATGTGGGTTATTGTCACTCCAAGTCGTGATAGGCGAAGCTCCGAAATGGAACTTAGATCGACGGTCCAGAATCCTTGGTGATGTGACGGTAAAGATCTTTTTGTGATCTCGCATATCATGAGTTTGAACCTCTTTCCTTTGGATTTCACGACTTGCGAAACTCTGAAATGGAGTCTTTGTGGTGCTCTGATCTTTCGCCATGCGTCCTCTTGATCAGTGGTCCACAACTATCCCAGATGGACGGTCAGGATTCCTTCATAGCTTTGGAGAGTTGGATGACTCTTAGACTTATCCGCCTTGCAGCTTCACCATATCTAACGGCTATTGAGCCTTCGTAGATACCCCAGATCTTCTCTTGATTTCGCCACTTCACGATTTCACCGCTTCACGATTTCGCCATTTTGTTGTGTAATGAATGTGCAGGTCCTCCCTGATCCAACGATGGTGTACCCCGCACTTAGATAGAATGCCTGAGATCTACTCTCGTCTACTGCGTGCTACTCCTCTCTGAATTCATATCTAACGATCATCGGGGATTCTGAATAAGATCCAACGTTCACTGTTGCTCCTCCTCTTCCATTATCATTGCACTTCTTCGTCCGAGCTTATGCATCCTCCTTACTTAGAAGGATTTCTAAGTGTCAAAGGCCTCGACCTTTGATCCACCTGAGATCTTGAGTACACTATCTCTCTTGAGCTTACTTTGTTCCTGTTTTTCCATAGATGCACACTCTGATCCTGCCATCAATGACAAGCTCACTTTGCAAGCTTACTTTGCCTGTTAAACCTGCCAACAATCCTCTGCATTATCTCTTCTGAACTTATCGAGCTTGCTATGCAGCGTCTTCCTAAAATACTTCTGATGCCCGTCTGTTACATTCTTCCTGTACTCATGCCATTTTCATTGTTGTACTTGCCATCAATGACAAGCATACGCTGCCTGATAA